>PVIC010008926.1:11001-47056 GCA_004025085.1 Thryonomys swinderianus | reverse complement strand
CACCAGAAGAAAATCTTTCTAACATGAACTTTAAGAATAAAACTGAACAATATAAAAGATCATATCTTCTCTTGAGCAAAGCTGAAATTAAAAGGCAATGCTGAAAAATTAGTTTCAAAGAAAATAATCCCTTCCTGGAGGAATAGATTGATGAGTTCTTCCCTCCTTGGGGAAGGAAGCCAGGAGCATGATCGTGGACAAACAATGGTACTACCAGTGGGTGGCTGGTAGCAGGCTATCAGCTGGTGGCTGGTAGCCTTGGATGATGACATGCAAATGGCTGTTAGCTGGCTACCTGCTTGATACCCATGGATATCAACAGAATGACAGTTAAGTGACTGAGGTACTTGGCAGATAACAAAGTTTATTAGAGTTATAGAGGCTTAGATAGTAGACATGTGGAGGTCGTGGCCATAATAGCCTTGGGAAAAGAAGAGGGAAGGTTAAATGAACACAAGTAAGCATTCTAAGCAGACAATACAAAAACATTCTGTGAACATGTAATCAAAGGACACAGAGCACCATGACCTGCGCATCTTCCAGAGGCCGCCTTTGGCTGGGGCCCAAGCAATCCTGGGATGAGTGTGCGGCAGTTATGAGTCCTCAGGTGACCCTCATAATAGATAATAAAGCTGTTTTAACTTCAAGCAGAACAGAGACGAAAAATGTGGGACCTCTTTAAATGAGGTCTAGTGGAAAGGGCGGAGAACCCGAGGAATTTAAGAGAAGGCAAACACTATGAACAAGTCAAACAGAATACCAGGTGAAAAATATTGACACAAATGGCCAGAGGGTTAGCTCAGTGGTTCCGGCGCCTGCCTCGCAAGCTCAAGGTCCTGAGTTCGATCCCCGGAAACCACATACAATGCTGGGCGTGGAGACTCACGCCCACCAGCCATCAATACCACATACCACAGTGCCAGGTGTGGTGGCTCATGCCTGTAATCCCAGCACTCGGGAGGCAGAGAAAGGAGGATTGCTGAGTTCGAAGCTTGCCTGGGCTATATAGTGAGCTCAGGGCCACCTGAACTACAAAGCGAGACCCTGTCTCAAAAAAAAAAAATTGATAAAAATTTTCATAAATTTGTCTTAATATTCATCAACATCACTAGGCAAAACTGTGGGAGGAAGCCAAATAAATAGCTATCAAGAATGCTATAAAAATAATAAATAATGGAGTATAAATATTAAAGTAAAAACAGCAATTTATGGGGATATGAAGGAAGTTTTTGAAAAGATAACGATTGAGCTTTTCCTAAAATGACTGAACACATTCATCTCTGAATCTGAATAATATGGAAGACCAATACCAGGTTAAATACAAAAATACTCATCATTATACAAGCTCTGAAAAGTAAAGAAAAGTGGAAAATCTGAGACAGGGCAAGAAGGAGGGGACTGAGAGAAGAAAGGAGGAGAGGGGAGGGGAGGGAAGACTAGGGAAGAGGAAAAAGAAAGGAAGAAGGAACTGTGCTGAAGGAGAATAAGAATTTTACTGTACTCTTCTGAGAACCTGTACAACCCCCCCCCCAAGTAGCACTTTTCATGTATTAAATGAAAGGAAAACAACCTCAGAGCAAAATTAAATACATAAAAATATCTTTCAAGGATCAAGATGAAACATGAAAACAAATAAAACATTTTTTCAAAATGACAAGAATTAAGAAAAAGGTGGAGGAGGCAGATTTGCTTCAACAAAAACTAAATATATCTCTAAAATATATTAAAATAACTGCCAAGGGAATAGAAGCAAGTTATAGAATAAGTGCAAAGAGAGGTTGAAAAGCAATAAAATAAAGCACCTCAGTGGCTCTAGGGAGGACCCGTCAGGCTGTCTCTTGCCAAAAGGGTTGGTAATTGAATGTGGCGTTGGAACCCTCCCTTGCTGGTCTGCGATGTGACACGGGAATGGTTCGGTGCCAGGGGCACACGAATCAAGGAGAGCCCATTGACAGGGTCAGAGATCCGAAGGAAGATGTTTACACTATGATGTTTTTAAGGTTGCTTTCTGCTTTTTCTGCAATGTCTACTGACTTTTCAATTCCCATGACAGAGAGCAAAATGCATCTGCCTTTTCAGGGTACGTTAGAAGGTAGGAGTAAAGACTTGATTATTCAAACCCGACTACTGTTTTCCTCCAAGATGCTAAAAAAAAAAAAAAAAAAAAAAGGCTAAACTGAAATTCAGAAAACCTTCTGGCAAATAGAAGAAAGTATGTTTGAAGTTGGGAAAAACTTCAAATAAGAACTGAAAGACATAACAAAACCTACTTTTCATTCATCACCGTAGAGGCTTATTATTTTATCTGTGGTGAATTAGCTAATAAGCATTGTTAAATAGTAATACAACCCCAGTTAACTTTCAGTAGCCTTGTGAACTGGATCATTCCAAATGCATACACAAGTGAGTTTCTTATCTTCACCTGAATACTATGAATTACTTAAAAGCCCCAAATTGTTTGTTCTGGCTTTCAAAACTAAACATTATAAAACCTTCTGAAGAATTCTTTTTTGAACATAATTGACATTGCTTCAGCCAAAAAAGTATGGGTGCTATTTGAGTGACTAACAAAGCTGTAAACACTTAACACAGCTGAGAGCTTGTGGGGTGAAATATCAGAGAAGGAAAAGTGGGAGAGTTCTACTTTGCAACAACAGAATAGCAGAAGAATCACCTCACTGCAAACAGGAAGCCCAGGTTCACAGTGTCACCAAAATCGTACAGTTGCTTTACAAATGCAAGAATCTGTTGATGTGACTGTACTTGTTCACTCACTTGCATTTATCTGTCCTCTGTGTTCATTTCCTTTCTCTTGCCTATTGTCAATGAAGGGATTGTCGCTACAGGGGAAGGACACCCCTGTGGCCTCTGATACTGGACGTGCAAGTTGAAAAGCAGTTTGTTACTTCCATGTACGCACATCTCCGGCAAGGAGGGCCCTGCACCCCATGGGGTTGCACCTGGGAACAGAGCGAGCACCCAGTGGTGGCAGGAGGCAGGTTTGGAAGCTTTGGAGACATCCCTTGCTCTGCTAGGAAGATGTACTTGTTTTCTTTGAATCCTTTCACGTGCTGCAGGGACTCAGACTCATTCCTCCATAATAAGTAGAACTGTGCCCGAACCTTTGATAGGGAGGATTGTTTAGGACTGAGGAGGATTGTTTAGGCATGGGAGCTGAAATTAGCCATATTCCTGCTTTCACTAGATGCCAAGATGCGTACATTACTTGGGCCTTAACATTAGGTCTAACGCACTATAACCATGTATGGCCTTTGAGGAAGATAATTTTATGCTAATGAATGTGAAAAACAAGAGCAGTACAGAAATACTTAGTTCTGAATAACTATGAGCACTCACGACACAGCCTCCTCATGTGTTTTACCATTTGTCCCAGAGTTAAAGAGAAGCAGATGACAGTTTAGCACATATCAAGACAGGAGCTTCCAGTCTCACAAATAATCATTGGGTATGCCTTTGACACAGCCAGGATTGAGGAAGTGCTACCACAATGATTTTTATTACATGTTAACTTTGTCATCTGTATATTTTCTGTGACTAATGGGAAACCTGCTTAAAACCCTTCTGCTTTCCATCAAGGTTTGATGAGTACCTTGAAGAACTCACGTGCAAGTAGACTTCTTAATGAAGCTATCTGAGTCTTTATTGGAACATT
Organism: Thryonomys swinderianus; assembly: GCA_004025085.1. NCBI lineage: Eukaryota > Metazoa > Chordata > Mammalia > Rodentia > Thryonomyidae > Thryonomys > Thryonomys swinderianus. The sequence goes on along the minus strand of PVIC010008926.1, from coordinate 43,383 downwards.
GCTTTATTCTAAAAGAAACAGTACTGTACAGAATGACTTTTGAAACTGGATAGTTAGTAGAGATTTTGAAGAGAGGAAGAAGCCCTTAAGGTGCAATAATTACAGTTACCAGAACCCAAAGATCAAGTAAGTATTATAAATCACAAATATGGCCTAATGAAAGTAATTTTCAAAAAGAAGCTATTTTGTCAAAAGTGAATGAAGGAAGCTAATAATTTAAAGAAAAATAAATAATTTGGTGCCAGTGGCAACATTAGAAATTCAAAGCAAAATGTATAACTTTGGGAAATGTTCATTTGCCACTGTAAAATCAACAGCTTCCTGTTATGTAAATATTATTCTGATAAAATAATTATATTTACAGATATGGCTTTTTATTATCGCTTGAATTAAATAAATATTTAGAAAATCCAAATTACAAAGTAGACCAGTAATTTTCAAAGTATTCTTTACAAGTATGTGGAATACAAATAGGTTACTGACACTGTTCTCATTTTCTTCCTTGCAACTAATATGTAATGTTTCCCACTTGACTTTGGATTTACTGTTAGAGTTTTATCCATACTGAATCATGAATTTGCTTTTTGTTTTCAGTCCCACATAAGTATAAGAACACTTTTAAAAATTTCAACCCAAATATGTTGCAAATCATTAAATACAAGGGCAAATAAAAGTGTTCAGATACTTTCTTTTATGATATACATTAAATATATTTTAAGAAATATAAGTCATCCATAACATTTACTTCTTAGGGAGCCCAGCGCTACCTGGACACTGCGGTGCATGATTGTAATCTCGGCACTTGGAGAGGCCAAGCCTGAAGGATTAAAAATTCAAGTCTGCCTTGTGCAACACAGTGACTTGGCAAGACACTGTCAGAAAGTAAGATAACAGAGCAGCGATCTGAAGATGGAGCTCACTGTAAATTTCCTGTGTTCAGTCCACAGAACAGAAAAAAGAACACAATTTTATCACAGGAATGGAATGTCCTTCCTCCTCCTTTTCCTTCTCCTCCTCTCTAATTGGATTGGAAGTCTACCCTCTGTAAAATGACAAGTGGTTCTTTGTAATTGAACTTCTGTTGTTAATAAATGTATAATTCAACCTGTGATAACATTCACTCTGCTCATTTTCTTACAAATGCAGAAGTTCTGTATTTTTGGATATGGAGGAAGAAAACTTTCTCTTCAGCAAAACTTAGCAACTTTGATTGTTTACTTCATTTAACTGTATCAAGTGCCTGCATTGTGGAACATTTTACTAAAAGTGAGGACACCTTCATGAACCTTAGAGTTAGTTTCATGTATCATCTTGGCTGAGCCACAGTACCTATCTAGATTTCATATATTACCATGGTTATGTATAATTAACCTGATGTGACTGTAAGAGGATTTTAAATGAGATATGTGTTAAAAATCAATGGACTTTGAATAAAACAGATTTCTGTCAGTAATTATCAGTGGGCTTCATCTAACCAGAAGACCAGAAAATACCCAAAAGTTGACATACCTTGTCAATGAGAGAATTCTCCAGTAGATTTCCTCCACATTTTATCTACCAGAGTGGCTTTTTGGTTCTATGACAAATATCCATCCTCCTGGCCTCTCCTTTCACATTTTGAACTCATAGTCTTCACAAGGTGTGAGCCGATTATTAAAAATTTCTTAATAGACAGACACACATGCACACATGCATACATACATATACCCACACAAATACTATTGGTTGTGTTTCTCTAGAGAATCAAGACTTTTACCAGATATATTCCAAGACCTGCAGGAACTCACTACTAAGTAAGAGTGACCTACACATTGATGAGTAAGGGTAATACACAGTACAAAATATAGTGATAAATATGCATCAAGGGTGATAAAGTATGTAGTTGTAGAGAGCTATGCAGGCTGGGGATAGCAAAGCTGATGAAAAGTGACTTAAGCTTTGCTTATAACCTACATAGGAGTTAAGTAGGCATAGAACTAATTAGTGTAAGAAATAATGGAAGCATGGAAAAAAAAGAAGGAGAACACAGGCTAGAAGAACAATGAGTTTTTTTGGTGGATGAGAGACAAGTAATGAGTTAAAGCTGGTGGTCCACAAGCTAGTAGCTTAGGTAATAGCAAACATTCCTAACTCATCTATCATCTAGGTATCTATCTATCTGTCTATGTATCTATCTATCATCTATCTGTCATCTACACGTGCACCAAACAGAGCAAGTGTACTCAACACATTTGGCTTAAATTAACTTCTTTTTCAACTTCATTTTCAAAAATCCAGCCCTAACCACTAGCTCATTTGTCATCAGCGAACAGTCATACTTTGTGTTTTCCAGAAATGTGCTGACTGGTTTTAGCACAAGATAATATTACACAAGGCTATAGGCAACCGTATACTGATTTTCACTGACTGCATTTCACTTCACAATTATGTTTCCTGAACTTCTCATGTGCCAAGTATTTTGTGTGACATGACTAAGAAGTTATAAAATAAACAAAGCAATGCTCTTAACAGCATGGTGACTGTTAAAGTGATTTCTACCTTGTTGGATTATCGGACCTGGTCTATAGACTAGAATTTTTGGACTGATGATAGGGATAATTATAGTCCACTAACCAAAACTAAATGCTTAAAAGAGTTAAAATTACCATAATGTAACATTCAATAGCTTACCAAGCAAAGAAAAATTCTAGTTAATAGGATTTTACATTCAAAACAAAATTAGAAAAAGCCATTAGAAACATGATTTATTATAAAATAATTGTAAGAATGTATAGGTTTGAGAATTATTCTATAAGTAATGTCAAAGAATCACCTTCATGAACAAACTAATTAACTAATTTAAAAAATCCCACCCCTTCTCCCTGGAAAGTTGTTCTGCTTAAAGATTATCTCTGTGTGATTGAATGACATACAAAATCTCTTGGTATTTTATGGATATATGATCCTTGGCATTCAGTAATGAAACTGCTCCTCTGTGTTTATAGAAGAAGAGCATTCAATTTTCATGGAAATGTCAGAAAGATTATATTGTTTTCTTCTATTTATTTTTGTTGTCTTGGTCTGGAATATATTTGAAAGCCTGTCAATGGTGTCCTTTGGAGTTGCTTCAGAAGCCATAAAACAACTGGTACAATTTGAAAATGCTGGTTTATAGTTAATGCCAAAAGATGGGAATCTTTTTGAAAGAGAAATAATGTGACATGCATAAATTTCCAGTTGAAGATAAGTTTTTTTCAAATTTTGAGTCTCTATCATTTTCTTTTTTATTAATTTCCCTAAAATTCCAATAACATTTTCTGGGGTATGCTCATCATAAAGGAAAAATGTGAAGGTTCCTTGGTAAATGTCATAGAGGGTAAGTATTTGACATATGATAGGCATTCAATCCTTGGTTAATGATAAAAAATTAAATGTAGTTAATCAATTCACAAAACAATATTTTGAGAGCTTCTTTTGCCTAAATTTTCCTGACATTTCTAATAATTGTAAATTCTTTATCAATGCAATAACTTCATAGGCCTCAAACTTATTTTTATTTCTATTTTATCTTAACCAACATTGCACTATGTAACACTTGACCATGATGGATAGTAACAGATATGAACCTGCATATTTTAACATTGATTTAAGTTCTAAAGTATGTTATTGCATAGTAATTGAAAATGATAGAAAGGAAAAGGAAAAAGATACAGTGCTCTAAGGGAAATCAAAGGAAAGCAGGGAAGTGAGTAAACATATATTACACTTCAGCTGAAATGAGGCAAAGTTCTTCAATTATTTATACATTCATACATATATTCCATTGTAAATCTCCATGATGCTGGATAAGATACTGATGAATAAGCACTATTCCAGAGTTTAGCCAGACTCATAAGCCTAGGATACTTGGGAATACACAGCAGGGCCAAGTAACACAGGCTTGCTGAGTTCAGAGTGCCTTTCCCAAGGACATCATTCCTGAAAACATATCCAGGGGAGTGTTCATGAAGGACTCCAAGAGTGTGTAGTTTGCATTTAATCTTAATTTCCTTCGCATGATAAAAGTGGCCTATGTGAAACTTGTATTGTTCAGTTGTCTTTTGTCTTAAGCTCTCCTTGATGAGCTGTGAAAGAAAGTGATACTGAGCTACTTTTTAACTTCCTTAAAGAGAACTAGCGTTTGTGTGACTGTGCCTCAGCTTTGACTATAAGATTGAGTCCAACACTTTAGGGAAGGACAACAAAACAAGCTCGTGACAAATCAGAAGGGTGTCAAGGAGCACATCTAGGTAGGAGGTGTTGTGGGAGAATATAGAGCTAACGCGTAATCTAGGCTTGTGGAGTGGAAAGGATGACTTGATCACGTCCAGGTGAAAAGTCCATATGGTCTATGCAGTGGCCTTTGTTTCTGTTCCCTTTCGGGTCTGTGGAAGTGTGAAGAGTAAAATGACTCCTTATTTGTCACTGTGCTTTGTGTTTTCCTCCTGAAAAACTTGTGTGTGAATCTGCGTGTGCATTTTTGTGTGTACGTGTGCATGTGTGTGCAGCCCCCACTTCTGCCAAGACTGCTGGTGAAATGACTGGTGCTACGAAGCGCAGGAAATGGGTGGCAATTCTCTGAGCACAAACACATGAAGATACTAGAACTTCAGCACATAAAGACAGTTGTACAGGGCAGAGACACAGGAGCATTCTTAGAGAAACAAATTTCCAGAAGCCTTAAAAATTTCCAAGAAGATCCAAGATCCACCCAACTATTCAGTTACTGAGATTTGACATTTTCCATGCACGTTTCTCTTCCAATGTTAATCTCTGTCTGTTTCTATGTCTGCCTGTCTGCCTCTCTCCTCCCTCTCCGTCTCCTTCTCTCCCTCCTCCCTCCTCTCCGTCAGATTCCCTAAATGGGAATTCTGCTTCCCACCAGTTATTAGCTCTGTGATTTGGGAAAGTTAGCTAAACTCAGATTATAAAATTTACTTTTTTACATTATTTCAAGAATTGTTTCCTGTAAGTTTCTCTGCAAGTTTCTGACACATATTGAGAAATATGGCTGATTGTTGGGCATGTGTATAAAACATAAGAAGTGTATCTGATATAGACAAGTCATACTCAATAGGCATTAATACTTATTAATACTCATACTTAATAGACAGTGTGATGCTACAAAAGACAGAACCTTAAATACTTTAAATAATTGCAGAAATATACTGCATTGATACACAAGTATTTCTCCATAAATACTTTTGTTTCCATAGCTGTGGATTTAACTCAGGACCTTCTACCTGCTAGGCAAGTGTTCCTTCACTTAGTTACATCTTCAGCCTTTTATTAATTTTTAAAAATTGTTAAAATTTTTATTTTTTATTTGTACATTATATATACACATCACAATTACATTGAGAATTTATACCAGCATGACACAATTTAATTCTCATTTTCCCTCCTCTGCTCCACACCCTATTTCTCTCTGCCCCTATATATATAAACATTGTTTCCTTTTTTTAACCATCAATTTTTTCTTTCTTCATTATTTACCCCTTAGCCCCATTACCCTTTGAATATTTACTATTTCACAATATCAATCATGCATTCTAGAGCACACTTATAACTTCATTTTCTCATACCAGAGAAACTATATGATATTTGCACATCTGTGACCTATTTATTTCACTTAGGAGTATCTCCTGAAGGTACATCTGTTTGAATATAAATGATTTAATTTCATCATTCATTATGGCAGAGTAATACTCCATTTTGCAAAACACACACACACACACACACACACACACCTTTTTTTATCTAGTCTAGAGTTGATGGGCATTTGGGTTGTTTCCAAGATTGAGCTATCACAAACTGAGCTGCTATAAATATGGTGCTGTGATATGAATCTTGTATTTCTTTTGTGTATCTCCTCAGCAGGAGAATAGTAGGGTCAAATGGAACCTCTAACCCTAGTTTTTTGAGAAATCTCCACACTGATCTCCATAGTGGTTGTACTAGTCTACATTCCCACAAACAGTGGAGAAGGATTAGTCAGTCTAACAAAGGAGGTAAAGGACCTCTACTCCAGAAACTATAATACTCTGAAAAAGGAGACTGAAGAGGCTATCAGAAAATGGAAAGACATCCCTTGTTCCTGGATAGGAAGAACCAACATTGTCAAAATGGCTTTATTCCCACCATTACTATACAGATTCAATGCAATCCCAATTGAAATCCCAACAGCATATTTCACAGTTCTAGAGAAAATCATTAAATATTGATCTGGAACCACAAGCCACCTAGAATAGCAAAAAAAAAAAAAAAAAAAAAAAAAAAATTTAGGAACCAGGCAGAATATATCACTTTCCCCAACTTCAAACCTTATTACAAAGCCACTGTGATAAAAATGGCATGTATATAAGGGATTGGGGGCTATGGGTGGGTAGGGATATGGGTAAAAATGAGAATTAACTTCTATCATATACTGATACATATTCAACAATGTTGAGTGTGAACTGTATATAAAATGTACCAGGGGCCAGAGATCAGCTCAGTGGTTCTGGCACCTGCCTCGCAAGCACAAGGTCCTGAATTCAATCCTCGGTAACCACATACAATGCTGGGCATGGAGACTCACGCCCACCAGCAATCAATACCACATACCACAGTGCCGGGCGTGGTGGCTCATGCCTGTAATCCCAGCACTCAGGAGGCAGAGACAGGAGGATTGCTGAGTTTGAGGCTTGCCTGGACTACACAGTGAGCTCAGAGCCAGCCTGAACTACAAAGCGAGACCCTGTCTCAAAAAACAAAACAAAACAAAAAGTACCAATGAGGAATTCAATTTAAAAAAAAAACTAAAAAAAACAAACAACAAAAAAACCCAGCATGATACTGGCAAAGAAACAGATCTGAGGATCAGTGGAACAGATTAGAAGATCCAGAAACAATGCCAGATACACTAAGCCACCTCATCTTTGACAAAGGAGCAAAACATCCTCTATGGAGGAAAGATAGCCTCTTTAACAAATGGTGCTGGCAAAACTGGGTTTCGACCTGCCAAAGACTGAAGCTAGATCCATCTTCAGCCTTTTAAAAATTTTCTTTTGAGGCAGATTCTCACTAACTCGCCCAGTTTGACCTTGAACTTTCAATCCTCTTGCTTCAGACTTCAAGGTATTGTATTAATATCACATTAATCATACTAAGAAAATTATAGGATTTTATTTACAGTATGACACTTGCGATTTCATTTTGCCTTTATGATTTCCAATGCTCACTTCGGTATCTTCAAATTTGCCCCTGTAACCTAGATAAATTTGTTAAGGATTTGGAAATGTGGTGGCATTTACTTTAACACTTGAGTTATTCCCCAGGAGTAACTTTCCCTGCCTAATGGATCTCTTTTCTAATTATTCCTATTATTATTTTTATCAGATATAATTCTAATAGTCCACGTTATTTAGAAGTTATAAGTAAACAAAAGCTATCTGTTCTCTTGGAGATAATTCTTTCTCCATTTGCATCTATTTACATGTAATTGACTGATAAATATTAGGACATTAATGGAAACAATATAATAAAATATTATGTTCAACATCACTGGTTATTCGAGAGATGCAAATGAAAACAACACTGAGATTTCATCTCACTGCACAAAGAATGGCCGCTAGTACAAAATCAACCAACAATAAATGCTGGTGAGGCTGTGGGGAGAAAGGACCCCTTCTCCACTGTTGGTGGGATTGCAGACTTGTGCAACCATTGTGGAGATCAGTGTGGAGATTTCTCAGAAAACTAGGACTAGGGGTCCCATTTGACCCTGCTATCACCCTGCTAGGAATATACCCAAAGGAATTTTAAAAAAAAATCACATTGGTAAGACAGATGTACACCCTTCATAGCAGCTCAGTTCATGATAGCTCAATCTTGGAAACAACCCAAATGCTCATCAACTGGAGAGTGGATAAAGAAGATATGGGGTTTTAAAAAAATAAAATGGAGTATTATTCTGCCATAAAGAATGACACGATTGATTCATTTATGTGCAAATGGATACACCTGGAGGACATGCTAATGAGTGAAATCAATAGATCACAGATAGGCAAATACCAGATCTTCTCTTTGATATGAGCACCTGTAGATACAAATGAGCTCTAGAAAGTATGACAGTTTTTATAGAATAGGAAATTTCCAAAGGAAATTTGGTATGGGGATGTAAAATGAGGGGAAGGAATAAATATGACTCTGAAAGAAAATAAAAGAGCATGTATACAGGGAGTGGGGAGGTGTGGGTGGGTGGGGATATGGGCAAAAATGAGAATTGACTTGTGTCATATATTGGTACAAATTCCCCAATGTTATGTGTGATTGTGAGATGTATATAAATGTACCAATAAAAAATTCAATTTAAAAAATTATGATTTTTTTCTATGGTTACTGCTATGCGGTATTAATACTGATTTATACACAATATTTTAGAACTGTGCTGTGGGTATGTGTTAATTTTTTAGTGGGACAATATGAGAGAGAGAAAGAGAAATGCCTAATGTATCATATACTGGTAGTTCTATATGCCAATTTTTCTATTCCTCAATAAGCTCTTCTGAAAGAGGCTTATTTTTATTTTTGCTGTGAAGATGTTCCACATAAATGCACATTGACTACACTATCAGAGCAAAACCCAAGTGTTTGCAAAGATGAAATTCAAAGTGGACTACACTATTACTAAAATTTGGTAGAGATGGGAAGTTTGTGCCCATAACTCTATGAAACATGCTATGAATATATAAATAAATTTAAAAGGTTTATGCTTTCTGACTTATTTTTATCTCTTATTACTGAGAAACATTTTTTGTAATTTGAGATTCAGAGTCATATCTTTCTCTACACAAAGGAGTCATTAAATATATTAATTCTGCTCCAAGATGTAGTATAGTAAATTATATAACATTTTCTCCTTGAAGAAAGATTTAACTCATATTATTATAGAATTTCTGTAAAGGAGGTAAAAGGAAATTTCATATAAATAGCCATTAAAAATGTCATGCATATATATGTTCTTCAATCTGGTACCCAGCAAGAGGTAATTTCCTTCAGATAGTTGAAAAGTGAGCTCTAAAAAGATCTGCTTTTCCTGCCTCAATACCAAGACAAACTTAAGTTCACAAGAACTCAAGAACTGAAGTTATTTATTTTCAAGCCCATGCTTATATTAAATATTAGGGTCCCTTATCATAAATGATAGTCACTTCAACATACTCCCCTGTATATAATTCATATCAAATTATTATCTTTTATTTTAAAATGATCTAATTTTAAAAGTTACCACTCTATTTTATATTTCCATATTGTTTCTAATTATGGCTATTTTTGAAAATTTCTAGCTCTTAAACTCATATTTACCACACCATATGTGAAATTCTATTTCCATAATGTTTTTTCAATTATTATTTCACAACTTTTCTACCTCCTGCACCATTTTAGGTAGAAGGAAATAAAACACTTAAACAGAGCAGTTACTGTTACTAAGGAAGATCTATACTCCAAATTGCAGCACAAATCCGGGCCCAGATGTAAAGTCTATCAATGGCTATTGAATTTCTCAATGATCTTCACAAATCATCTTACAGGCTCTTTACTTTGTTAATGTTGAAGGAGTGTGGGGACAAGAGAAAAAACCTTTTTCAACATAGGTGGAGAACAGAGATACAGCTGCTCCTAAATCTAGATGTGGTGGGTCCCACCTTTAATCCTGGTCACTTAGAACCTTGAGTTACAAGGATAACTTGAACCTAGGAATTCAAGAACAGCTGGACTCATAGTCAAGCCACATTTCATAAGTAAAATTTATATGTTTTTTCAAATCCAGAAAGATTATCTCATGGAGCACCCTTTCATAGAAACCTTGACATGAACCGGTGTAGACAATGTTGAAGTGGGCTTGCAGCTGGAGAGACTTAGTAGATATCTAATGATATGGAACCTATCAGTTTTAAAGGTTAATATAGAGAAATATTTGCAGCACAAACAGAATTGCATGATACCTTTGTCTAGTTGGGCTTCTGGAGCCAAGTGTCATGTACTTGTAAAGTAGATTTGAAGAGTTGCGTTTCTCAGAGGTGAAGTCTAATCTGAGGCCCCTGGAAGATCTGATCACTGCTGAAGGCCTATTTCCTGATTTGCAGACAGCCACCTTTCTGCCGTGTCCTCACATCCTCACAGGCTAGTAGAGAGGGAGTTCTCTGGGGTTCCTTTTGTAAGGATATGAACGTTTTTCTTAGGGCTCCACTCTCATGAGCTAATGGGCCAACACCTACAACTCTTACGCTCAGAACTCTGTTTCAGCATGTAAAATTCAGGCAGAATACCAACCACTGTACTAAGGCAAGAAGGCATATTTTTATGAATGAAACATGACCACACAGATATTAAACAATGCATTTTAGGTCTGATGTGTGATACCATTTCTACACACAAACTCCAGGTAGGAATGTGACTTTTACAAAGAACTTCAAGTCTTTAGCAAGTACCTAAAAGTACCATATCTCTGCTTTCCATGAACCTGCAGGGCCCCACTTAACTATGCACACACCAAAGCATTGGATATTTTTGCATGTTCAGTTAAATGTATTGCCTAATTTACCACAGGGTTCTTAAGTTGCTTGTAAAACTGTATGCAACAAATATTACACCAATGGGGGAAGAGCAAAAAGAAGTAGAGTTTTTAAAACATATGATGGGAGATCGTGAAATACAATCTGTTGGCTTTCTGACAGAAGTATAGTTATCTCTGGAGAGAAGTAATTCTGAATCTCAGCCACTAATGCATACATTTCCAACGCATGATCATAAGCTCTTCCTTTAAGTTTATGTATTGGCAGTAAACAGAGTTGGAAGAGTAATAAGGAGAACCCTCCAATGTATTCAAACTTTACTTCAGAATCTCAGAAAAATATACTGTGAGAAAGAAAAGAATTTATGTAATTTGCACAAATCCTGCACAACTTTAGCACCTGAAAACTTCCATTACATGAGTGGTGGGAAATGGTGGAGGGACCAGGAAAGACAAGCAGCAATGGAAATGGGGAAGTAGCAGCTGTACCGACCTAAGCTCCAGTTTGTCGGGAAAACTGCTCCCTCTCCAGAGAATGAACAGAGGTGGTCATGGGGGGCAGGGTATCTATGACTTCACTCTGTCCTGCTAGGTCCCATGAGGGCTGTTGTGAATTCTAGACGCAACATGCATGGTCATAACGTAGTTGACAAAGACTGATTTTTTTTTTTTTTTTGCACCAACCCTTCCATTCCGATCACATGAAGCGCACTTTACAAGGAGAGGTCCTGCAATGATGATGCAGCTAGGAGCCAATACAATACAGTCTTCATCTCAGTAGAATACATCAAAATGAAATCACTGGTTTGTTTTTTCAGGAAATACTCTAATTTGTCACACAAACATATAAAGGGTACCACAGTAATAAAAGTATCAGTTTTTTCATAATGACTATAGTCCATGTCAGTTAACGACAGATCTAAGAATTTTAAAAATTAACTAAGTGGAAAGTAGGATTAATGTGTTCATTAAAACTGAGACTAAATCCAAACTCTCACATGAATAAAAAGACAACTATCTCAAACATTGAAAACAGTAAGTGTCCTGATTTAACCCTTGACTCTTCTTTATATACAAACATCTAAACTATTGAAGACTAAGGGAATTACAATCATGATGGTTTGGATCCTAAAAATATTTGCTCCTTAAAAAGAATAAGCACTCTATAAAGCAGTGATGAAGCATCCAATAAATAAAAGTGCCAACATGGAGAGTTCTCTAAAATTAGTGGAAATTTATTGACAGACTTGTACACAGTCAGTACATATTCATTCTAAAGTGCATCTAATAAATATGTAATTTTGGCTTTTAACACAATTTACTTTCTCCTTCCCAATAAGAACTCTTTGCCAAGGTGAACTATCTTCAAATTTACTGCAGTTTTTTATAATAAAAAAAAACATTTCATGGGATGATAGCTAGGGACTGGACAGGGGTATGGACATTTTTGGTGCATTACAAATGATTTCAAAATAAACAGTCACTAATTGAGAACAATGTGTGTTTGTGAAAGTTCCAGTTCAAGATCTTGATTCTCACACCTTGACTTCAGGGCAGCTTATTTTTAAGTACCAGAGGGTTTAGTATGAGTTCATTATACCCAAACCATTACACATTCCTTTCTTTCTAATAAAAGATAGGAAAAATCACCACACTGGCATTTACTGAATCACATATTTCTCATTTAAATGGAAAAATGAATTCATCTGTATCACATAGTTCCTATAAGTTATATCCATAAAATAAACTTTCCCTCACTTTAAAATAATAAGGGATCCATGGTGTTCTCAAAAAGCTAAATTCCAAATATGTGTAAGGAAACATACATTCCTACAAATTTCATACCTATGTTGTAATCTATGTTATTTATTTATATAATATTAAACTTTGGAAAAATTACATTATTTTTTTTCCTATGGGGGATCAAACTCAGGACCTTGAACTTGCCTGGCAGGTACAGCACCACTGAGCTAAATAAACCCCTGGACCATTTTGGAAGAATTGTGTTTGTAACACTCTTGCTTTCCATGCAGACAGTATGTGCTGGGTAAATATTCACTGTAATCATATTAGTGAGGGGTCTGAATGGAAGGCCACTGAGTTTCACCCCACCACCTCTTGTCCCATGTAGATTCACTAATTCCTTTTCTATATATCTGTAGATTCACTAGTTCCTTTTCTACTGTAGATTCATTAGTTCCTTTTCTATATATCTGTTAAAAATAGGATGGGTTTGTGCAAAAAAAAAAAGGAATCATTTAAAACATGATGTCATTTCAAAAGAACAGAAAGACAATATGTGATTGTATACTTGGGCTACGTAGTTGTGTATGAACAGTGAAACCCAAAATTAAGTCCTGGTGTAAAGGCATTTGCAGGTGTAATTAAGAACCCTAATCAGTTGATATAGATAGATAGATGGATAGATTGATAGATAGATAGGTAGACAGACAGACAGATGATAGATAGATAGATAGATAGATAGATAGATAGATAGATGATAGATACACACACACATGTACCCATACACCTACAAATAGGTCTTAAGCTTTGTCTTTTTATTGGGGAAAGATAGATTGAGGTTTATTGGTTTACTTTAAACTCTGGCCTTTGGTATACTGCCAATCAAAACTGTTAATGAACTTTGAGGAATCCTGAAACTAATCTCCTAAATAAGAAGCAATGTCTGAAGTCTCACTTTGATTATCAGGAATTAGAATAACTGCTGATGGTAAAAAAGTATATACATGTGTTTAAAAACCAAAAGATTAAAACACTTTATAACTCACTTAAAATTTATATCATAATTTATAATTATCAATATGAATCACAAAAATCATATACTGTTTTTTACTTATAGGATTAGTAAACATGTAAACCACACCAATAAATTTTGCTGGTGGCACAATAGAAATTCAGTACATTTTACAGACAATAAGGGAAAGGAAAGCTCTGAGACCAATTTGGACACCAGTTGGACAGAATCATGTAAAATTGTAACTGAACATACATGGTGGCCTGAAAACTTCACTTTGGATATGTAGAAAATACACATAATTAGAAAAAATTAAAGTATTTTTATCACAAAATTACACATAACAGCATGAAAGCAGAAATTATTAAATGCCATTCTTGAACTCACTATTTAGCCTAGGTAAGCCTTGAACTCAGCATTCCTCCTGCCTCTGCCTCCTAAGTGCTGGGATTACAGGTGTGAGCCACTATACCCAGCATTATGGTATGTGGTACCACATGTTGCTGGTGGGTGTGAGTCATCACGCCCAGTATTGTTGTATGTGGCTACCAGGAATGGAACTAGGGACCTTGTGCTTTCTAGGCAGTCACAGGAAACACTGAGCTAAATCTCCAGCCCTTAAATACCATTCTACACTTGATCTTAGCCAAAAAGCCAAGAAGCGATTAAATACCATTCTTATAGAGCTAATTAAGTAATACCAACCATAGCATCCTCAAAAATGTAATCTGTATAAAGAAATTTGTAACGTTTGTGTAGAGTTGAAATTTCTCCTTAGACATGCTATGCCTCACAATGACCAACTTATTACTTTAATTCTTAGTCTTTACTTTTAACTCTACTTATATTTGTACTACCTGTTAGAATATATCAGTATTCGAAGTCTTGAGTTTATTTTAAAATCTGAATGAATTAATTCTACACTGTTTTGTTATAACACTCGTCTTTTCATCTACTAGATCCTGCATATGTTCTCACTTAACCACACACACACACACACACACACACACACACACACACTTCTTGTTAAATAGGTTAATGTTCCTTTTAATGAGAATATAAAAAGTTCCAAATGTTCCTTCAGTGGATACAACTTACATACTTGCTAAATATCACTGCTTTGTCCATTTCCAGATACAAACGTGGTATCCCCTTTCCATCTCCACAAAATCCACTGTCCTGGATCTGGAGATGCATTTAGAGGGGAGGGCAGAGAGAGGAAGAGGAAGGAAGTAGCAATAACTAAGATGTTATATGGGGATAAACCAGATTCCTAAGATGTGTCATAAGCACACATTCATAAAGAAGAAACCAGAAAAATACTAAAGAAAGAAATTAATATATTGCCGGGTGTGGTGGCTCACGCCTGTAATCCCAGCACTCGGGAGGCAGAGACAGGAGGATTGCTGAGTTCGAGGCTTGCCTGGGCTACATAGTGAGCTCAGGGCCAGCCTGAACTACAAAGCGAGACCCTGTCTCAAAAAGCAAAAAAAAAAAAAAAAAAAAATTAATATAATTGGAACAAAATTTCAATAAATTTTAAAAATTGATTTCAAATTTATCTGATTAGTCTTGAAGTCATGGCTGTTCAAAATTTGTTCAATCAGCCAATTCAGAAGTAATTTATTCCTTTTTGCTTCATTTTGGAATTGTTTAAAAATTTGAATGCTAGTAGTTTTATGTTTAATATTAAATGATATTTTGCCATAATGGATAAAAAGGTTACTAGTAGATAGAAAGTACAAATTATTACCTTAAATTTAATAAATAACAAACACTTGTAATATCTGGGGGAAAATACCACCTTATTAAGTTTAATAGAAATAGCATGATGTACTAAAACATGTATTCTCATGGACATCCCAATTTTTTAAAAAAATGAGTACATATGCTCCTTGAGGAATTAAGTGGATCGTAATTGTATTGTCAAAACTAGGGCCCAGAGAAAAATCACAGACACTAAAGTTAAAGGACAGAAAACTCCTGTGGACGATTTCACACTTTGAGTTTAACACGACATTCGTGGGTGATTTTGTACTTTGGGTTTAATAATACACTTGTGGACAGTTTTGTGCTTTAGGTTTAACACTAGCTGCATGGTGTGTCTCCGCCTGATGTATGTGGCTAAGCTGCTAGTTATGCAGCACTAAGAAAATTATGTAAAGAAATTGCTCACTTTAAATACAATTGAAAGGCCAGCAGATCTCATTTCTAAAACATAATAAGTAAGTGGTGTTAGTTCTATGGTACCATTTTTCAAAAGAATGGTTTGCTTCATTACTTTTTTCATAAACAAAAGTAATATTTTGTGGTTTTGGTTAAAAAAAAACTCAAATTTAAATAGCCAACTACTTACCTATTTGCTTTACTCTTCAGTGCAATTCCAGCCTCATTATTAATTTAGAATAAATATATTAACAGTCAAACCTTGAAAACTCCTACATAATTTCCCTTGCAATTCCAAGTTGGTTTACTTAATTTATGTCATATTAATGTGAGTGAATTTACTGTTGAGCTTAATGGAGTTCAATAAATGTATACAAATTAAATTGCTATAATTAACACAAATTTGAAATAAATTATTGGATAGAGCTAAAATGCATTGTTCACAAACAAATTTAATTCAACAAAAGATGAATAAAGAACGAGGGACAAAGACAGCAGAGCAATATCATCGTTGCTCAACAAAGTCAGTGCTTCAAGGAGAGGAGAAAATTCTGTCTTAGAGCCAGAGGTAAGGCATGTATATTAATCCAAATTTCATCTCTTCTGATGAAGCCTTTCATTGCACTCATTTACCAAACTAGCTTCAAGAATTTCACATTTTTAAGTAGAATATACAGAAACCTTTTTGTGGGAATGTGACCTTTAACTAATTTTGAAATAAATACCGAAAAACAGTCTTTGAAATGAAACAAAATTGTTTTGAGCAAGTTAAATCTACAATTAATATTGCATGACTTCATTGCTGAATGTCAGCTAATTCTTAATTTATTATAAGCTACTCTTGTGAGGAGAGGTATGAATGAGAGTTATTGTATCAATATTGCTTTTCTGTATCAATTTAGCCACAAATTAACAACAAATGTGCAGTTGCTATTAGTAGTTGCATCCTTCGAAATCCATTGCCATGGAAAAGTTATTGAAGCATTTATCAAATGCTAACAAGGTAGCCTTGGTCAGGAATGAAAAGTAATTTATTTTCTTGAAATCAGCTTCATGAAATACTGTAACTCTTATACTGACTTTTGTTTTCTATCAATACTATATAAGAAAAAATCATACTCAAGAAGTAATGGCTCATCTTTGATTTAAGGATTTCCTTCAGAAAAACGGGAAAATAGTACCTATAAAAGAATTAACTACCATTCAAATTCTTAACCTCAAAAATCAAAAGTTTTTTTCAACCAAAGCAGCTACACTAATCTTGTAAATTGACTGGACCTAAAAACTCAAGTGACTAATAGAAAGCAGCATTTTAAATAGAAAAAAAAATTAAAATTTGATATGGATTTCCTTTCACTTGCTTTCCTCAAATTACCCAGTACCAATAGAAGGAAAAATATTACTAATTTTCTTGTTTCAATATTAATAATATTTTGTTTTCTGCTAATAAAAATAAATGTGCTAATTGTATAGACAAAGTACAGAGAAGAAAGTAAAAAGCTTTAGTCTTCCTATCCAGAATAAAACTGAGGAAGAATTCCCTTTTTTCACTTCCAAATACACCCACAGACTGCACACATGTATTCATTTTCTGGTCTGTAAGTGGCAAAAACTGCGGACATATGATCAGGACTTCATACGTGCTTATTACATTGATATCATGAATTAATTAAGGACACAACTTTAGAGCACTTATGTCCTGCCACTGTATGTCCAGTCATGCAAAATGGGCTTGGAGGGATAGAAAATGTTGGAAAGGAGTATCGAAGACATATAATATTATTTCCTCATTTAATTATCACAAGAATCATAGAAAATGTCTCTATACCAGGCTTGAGTTCAGTATAGAGCCCAAATTACTCTGCAATTTATTGTGTGTGAACGTGCACCTTCTGTTACCCTAACAAAATGTCTGAAATTCAGTGATTCTTAAGGGAAGTTTAGGTCTTGGGGTACCAGAGACTGGGAAACCTAAGTGGGTGGTGAAGCCATCAGCGCCACTCCAGTGAGGGCCTCACTGCTTCAGCGCATGTCAAGTGGAAGCGCAGCCAGGTGGGCACAAAGGAGACAAAGCTCTCCTTGATTTATAACAATCTTTTCTACAGGTAACGATCTAGTTTCATGAGACTGAGAGCTCATTCATTTGCTAGAAAGGCACATACATTCTGCAGGACACAGGCAACTCTTAAAAACCTCACCACCAGTCAGTGTTCTTCCCATGGAAAATAACGTACAGTACGAGTGTCAGAGACAATGCTCTATATTCCAACAATAGCAGACTCCAATATTAAGGTGCTTTAATATTTCAAATGTTTATATATACTTCTAATTGTTTTCACAGATGATGTATGCCTATTAACGATTTCTTTTTTTCTTACAGGGCTGGAAAATAAATTTTCTTGAGTGTGAGAAAAAAGACTCTTCTACCATAATCTCTAGAATCTGTTGTGAAATAATATCATGACCTGTTGACCACATAGGACCAAATAATCTCAGTGAAATCATCCTAGTGCAGTAGTTATAACCAAGATTATGTAGAAGGATTCTTTATAATCCAGGTTATTGTTTAGTATTCAATAGAAAGGACCACTCTAGCCTCAAACGTACAACTAAACTATAAATGTTGAACAGATTCTCTAGGGTAGACTGAAGCAACATGTTCATAATGTATTAATGAACCAAGGAAAACTAAGGAGTAAGAATCTAGCAGAGATAAAGCGGGAAAGACTAAAGGGAAAAAATCAAAAAAATCTTTATAAAAGTTTTAAATTGCATCATTTTCTATAAAAGAGATATGACTGACATGGAAGACTGGTGAGAAAATTATTGCTTTGTGTTGTGTATACAATATCTCTACAGTGAAATATTAAACTTTTCATATTTTCACTTTAAAAATAATTTGTATTACACAGTTCATTTGGTGTGCTTAAAAATTATACATGTGATTTTAATATGATGAAGAGAAAATTTTGCCAAAATATCCCCAAGATTATTTTAGTTTATAGATCTAAATAGCAACAAAACTACCATGGTAGATTTTAAAGTTTGTATTCACTATCAAAGATTTGTTTCTAAAGAAAACTGTAACTACTAGCATGATCACTTCTTATAGTTGTTTTGGGTAATAATTTTACATGCTATGCCTTGAAGGTTGGAACCAAGAGCTATTTAATTTACAATCTATCTGCATCCAACTGTGATGGTTAAGGTAGATTGTCAACCTAAATGGTTTAGGAAACAGCCAGGGAATTAATAAAACACACTTCTGGGTGTATCTGGGTGGATCTGCAGTGTGTGACCTTGGGACGTACATCCTGCATATCCAGTCCATGCCTTTTCCTGTCTCCTGCCTTTCTTTCTTTTACATGGCTCTGCTTCCTGGGCACCTGGAAGTGAGTGGCTTTGCTCACCATTCTCTTCCACCATGAAGTTCCTTCCCGGGAGCAGCCGCCATAGCCTGGAATCTCTGAAACCATCATCTACATAAGCTACTTCCACTGTCAGGAGTGAGGCTCCTGTCTTTGGTCTTAACAAAGAAAATGCTGGCTCATGAGCTAGCATAGCACCAGGGAAAGATAGAAATGCTGCCTAATTGAAAAAATAAATTAATTTTTTAAAAGCACTATGGCATTTCTTTTATAAGGCTACATTATTTCTGGAAATACCCAGGTCGTCATCTACAATGTTGTTCTATTATGTCTCAGACATCCTGATAATAATCTAGGAATACAAGTAATATAAAAATATATTGTGTGTGGTTGCTTTTCTATATAGTTTAAGCTTGGTTTCTTGAGTGTTTTGATATTACTGAAGTTTATGGTTCAGCATATATTTCCCACTTTTCCTTCCTCCGTTCTCACTTTTAGTCATTTCCTATAGTGACTGCCTTCTTTCCTACATTCCTTCCTTCTAACTTCCCTTCTTCTGTAATTTCCTTTCTCTTTCTCCCCTCTAAACAACATGTAATAATTTATAATTACATTTACATCAAGCATCAAGATTAGCTAGAAAAAATAATTTTAGACATTAAAAATCTTTAACTTGCCTATATATTAAAATTTGCAGCTTCTACAAGATATACAATAGTGCCCTCTATTGCCATTTTCTGAAAACTGTACCACACAGCTTTTTCAGGATTTAATTTCTAGCAATTAGAAATACTATTTCAAAACAAGTAAAAGGATATGAAAATATCTTACCTTTGAAGTAAATATTTTATTTAAAAATGTTTTTTGAAATTTCTCTGATTATATTATCATGTTTATGTTTTTATTACTTGAAATTTATTAGCGGCTACAACAGTCAGTAAAGATGCTTGGTAATAAAATTAGAAATTAAACTTAACCTTAGAATGACTAAAATTGATCAGTTTACATAATAAATTCATACATTATCAATGTAATTAGATGAATTTTTAGGATCTCCAATCTTCAAAATTTCATAAAAATTGTCTTACTGAGTACATTGTAAGTGAATATGTATTTACTTCTTTGTTATATTATTTGGACCACAAAAATCTGTAACTTATCTTGATTACATTTTATGTTTTCTGAAAAAAAATTAAGTTATTATCTGTTTCCAATACTTTTCTGAAATCTAGGGACACTGCAAAATAATCTAATAAAGTCAAAGGGGGAGAAAAGAAAAAACAAAACAAAACAAAACAAAACAAGTGCTTTTAGCCAAGCCTAAAATAATATAGTAAACTTACAACTCTCACAATCAAATAATTATTTCAATATTTTCTCATAAAACGTTCTGAGATGGTCTGAACATGAATTACCAAAGGGAATTTTAATATCTTAACTGGATAATGATGCCAGAAAATGTGCACGTAAAAAATACACAAGGCTTAGAGAGAAGTGAGGTGAAAATGCAGTAGGATAATGCACACATGAAGGACTTGAGTCATGTAGAAACATCTACCAGAGACCAGGAATGTAAATTATTAAACTAAGAAAGACATTTGGAAAGTAATATCAGTTCTTTAACTTGGTTATAGCAAGTCTAAACAGTGCAAACTAAAATGAGCTCTCAAAAGAAAGATAAAAATTGAAGGAAAGAGAAATCACTCTAGCTCTGTATGAGCTATAATATATCTTGGAAAGAGAAAGAATTTAAACATTTCATTCTTATTGACAGATTTTGAATTAGTTGTAAACTCTGTGGAGAAAGATCTTGGTGTCATCGTAGACAGATCGATGAAAACATTTCCTCAATTTCCTTCACATTTCAAATCTCATTGTAAGCTGTGGAGATTCTTTTGTGCTGTTTTTTCCATGTTTGTAACTCACGTTAACTCTCTGTTTTACTCCTGCCCTACATAGATCGAACAGGCTTTTCTCTGGCCAAGGCCAAACTGTCTGAGGCATGTTGCCTTAGTCTTCTGCTCCCCCTGTCAGTACCTGGCCCTGCTTTCCCAGGCAGGAGACAGATGTGGCTTCTAAACACACTTGCACAGCAAACAACCTCAAGCTCACACCTAACCCACATTTGTCAGCTCTCGCATTCAAACCACCATCTCTGTTCTAATCAGGCCCTGACCAGCTACAAAACAACCACGGTGACCCACGTGAGCTCCTGCAGCTGAAATTACTCCACCCATCTCGTTTGGAGCCTGGTTCTCTTGCCTCACCTGTTTGTTGTCACAGAACCACAATAAAGGCTTTGTCAACCATTCCCCACTTCCTCTTCCTACAGATACACTCCGGGACTTCCTGAGGAAGTTTTCTCCTCTGCTGCAGGGGTGAGGCTTGTGTCCTCCACTTGGTTATAAGCTGCTTAATGATCATCGTCTGATCTGTGGGCATTGCTAGAACTTTAAATTTTCTTTGAATATACTATTTCAAAACACATGCCTCTCATTTTGTTTTGATTTTAGTTTCAGATTAGATAATCATAGGTTAAAAAATACAGACTTATATTCATTGCCATCCTGTATGTCATTGTTCAGTCATGAAAGCCACCTTCTGCAGCTCAGGGCTTTTATGGTGTGTGGTGGTGGTGGTGGGGTGCATGTGTGTGTGTGTGTGTGTGTGTGTGTGTGTGTCCATGCACACGCTTCTTATTTTTTCTACTACAACTTGTGGAACAAAGTTTGAAGCTCAAAAGGAAAAAAAAATATTCATAGGCTTGATAATCTTTTGTTCCTCCTTTAAAAGTTGAGATTAGGCTAAATGTTCTCTAATAGCTCTTTTCAGTTCTAATGGCTGAAAAATTATCATGCCTCATTTTAAGTCACAGAAAATTAGAAGTAATATCTGTGAAAAGGTTTTAGGATTGTTAGGAAACTAAGAAATAATTCAAAAACTATTAAAATCATTCATGACAACTCAAACTAGTGAAGTCAGATGAAAGCATTTCTATGAGTCAAGGTCATACTGTATGCATGCAGTTTCTCTTTAACAGGCCAAAAGCTATGATTTTTTTCAAGTTAAATGAACTTTCAAAATAAATAATATTTAGATCTTCTTCTTCTTATTTTTTTTTAATGAGACAGGGTCTCGCTTTGTAGTTCAGGCTGGCCCTGAGCTCACTATGTACCCCAGGCAAGCCTCAAACTTAGCAATCCTCCTGCCTCTGCCTCCCGAGTGCTGGGATTACAAGCATGAACCACCATGCCTGGCATTATAGTATGTGGCACTGATTGCAATGGGTGTGACTTACCATGCCTGGTATTGTTGTATATGGTTACCAGGAATTGAACCAGGGAACTTGCTCTGGCTAGACAGGCACTAGAACCACTGAGTTCAACCTCTGGCCCTAGATCTTATTTTTAAGGATAGTATATTCTGTAATTTTTTTTTTTTAAAGTCACTTAAAGGGAACTACAGTATCCTGATGATACTGCACTGGGCAGTGACCTCCATGTCATGGAGTAGTGACATCTTCCCTGCTTCCTGTATTACAGGGTTCTTTGTATGCAGATTTCATGATTACCCTTCTCATTAGACTGCCTCATGTGGAGAAAGAAAGTAGACAGCCTTAGCATTTATTTTTATTCAACAAGTATTCAACACATACAGTGGGGTAAACTTCAACCTAAAAGTAATGATAATGGTGGGTAGGGATGTGGGTAAAATTGAGAATTAACTTGTGTCATATATGGTACAAATTCCCCAATGTTGTGTGTGATTGTGAGCTGTATATAAAATGTACCAATTAAGAATAAAAATAAAGAAGGAAAAACATAATGATAATGACAGGAGGTGTGATCTCACCATGTTTGTTGCTGACTTTTTTTTTTTTTTTTTGAGACAGGGTCTTGCTTTGTAGTTCAGGCTGGCCCTGAGCTCACTATGTAGCCCAGGCAAGCCTGGAACTCAGCAGTCCTCCTGCCTCTGCCTGCCTGCTGAGTGCTGGCATTTCAGGCATGAGCCACCATGCCTAGCATTGTGGGGTGTGGTACTGATTGCTGGTGGGCATGAGTCACCATGCCCAATATCATATCATTGAATGTGGTTACCGGGATCGAACCAGGGCCCTTGCCACTTGCTAGGCATGTTACAAAACCACTGTGCTAAATGACCCTGTTGCTGGCTTTTGAAACATCTACAGCAAGAATATAAATAGAGCTCCACCAACTTTAGATGTAATCATTTAAAGTTACAAAGGTGAAAAGTGAACAAAGGTAGATGAATGTTTTGTCTTCTACTTTCTTAAGAACCTAAAGGATCACCATTTAATCACCACTTAAATGTTCAGGTTTCCTTTCCACTATTTAAATGATAAAAGAAGCTACCAGGATCCTGGGCTCAGCGTGATTCTACATCATGAGGAATTTTCAATTTCTTAAACAGACTCATCCTCCAGATAGCCCTTTGAGTGGACACTTGAGCCTTTTGTCCAAACAAGCACACCTAGGAAGGAACCTGAAATGTGACCGCTGCACAAACCCAGCCCCTGGATAACGAGCCGGAAGGACCACTCACAGAACACCATCTTGGGCCGGGCAACCTCTGACCTTTTGCAGAAACACTCCCAGATGACTGGGTAGATGTACTGGATAAACAGCAGGCACATCGATTCCTCTCTGTAGAAATGTGAGAGGAAACCAACTGTAGATGATTTTAACGCTATCTCAAACAGAAATTCAGGAAAGTGTAACCAAGAAAAAATTTATATCATAATACAAAAGAAAAATAACAGGAGCATATATAATTGGACTCAAGTGCTTAATATGTGCCAGTAGAGATTAACCATATTTTTAATGCAATGGAACATTGCTTACTAAATATCCACAGAATAAGTGACATGTTTAAAATACCCACTGTCTTTCAGCAAATTTTCTTCGTATTTCACATTAAAGGGGGTTAGGGGAAAGTAAAAAGGAGAAAAAAAAAACAATAGTAAAACAAAAGAAACAATGCTTTTGCATTTGGGGGGGGTGAGTGTTGTAGGGAGGGCAGAGCAAAAGGGAAAACGAGAATCAAGATATGTTATGTACAGGTACAAGTTCTCAATGTTAAATGTGATCATATTATATGTATAAAGTATAGCAATAAAGTCAATTAAATGCAATAAAATAAAATACCTGCTGAACTCTTTTTATGTTTTGAAATATAATAGTTGAGGTTATAACATATTTGAATTGCATGGCAATAGTTGTTACTTTCATTTCTTAAAAATACTCCAGACAAATTTATATTCAGTGTTTTACATAGTTCAACTATTTGTTCCATGGTTTTGTGGCCTGCACATTTTTTCCCTGTCAAGTCTGTCATCATTCTCATGTCTGTTCTTTTTCCATATATTGTCTTTTTTTGGTTGCTTTCATATTTGTCTCTTTCTCATTGGTTATCCGGTATTTAATTACGATGCATCCTTACAATGTTTTGAGGATATTTGGTGTGGTTTGTATGTCAAAATGTTGATTATTTTCATCACATTTTGACTTGTTTTAGTACTTAGATTCAGATATTTGTCTCTCTTCTCAACCCTCTTCTGATAACACTAGAAATAACAAATATAAACACAGATATATAAATACATGTAAATGTATCATACACATAGCCATGAATTTATTAAAACTCTCCAAGAAATAAGTATTTACTGAAAAACAATAAAATGTCACAGGGCTTTTAGAGATGCAAATGGTATGGATTGAAAAATGTCTGTGAAGAAAACAGGGCATGTTGGCACACGAATCAATTCACCAAATGGTAAAATATTCCTAAATATTTATGTACATAATGACAAAACTTCAAAATCTAGGAAGCAAAAGTCATACTTAAATAGGAAAGTAGATAAATAGATAAATCCCCTACTGTACTTGTAGAATGAAACCCCCCCACAGTAACAGATAGACCTAGAAGACAGAAACACTGCAGTTATAAGTTATAGCATAATCAACTTGACCAATATTTAGAAGCAGCAGAATATGCATGCTTTATAAGAACACTTTGAATATTCATCAATGCATACTATCTTTTATATAGCAACACAAGTTTCAGTAAATTTAAAATAGTTTAAATAAAAGTATATATTTTGATCCCAAGGAAATTAGGTATTAGTAATTAAAGGCAGGCCTAAGTCCTCAATCTGGCAACTAAGACCTGTTAAAAATTATAGGGAGTGTTCATAGCAGCTCAGTTCATCATAGCCCAATCTTGGAAACATCCCAAATGCCCATCAACTGGAGACTGGATAAAGAAGATGTGTGTGTGTGTGTGTGTGTGTGTGTGTGTGTGTTTAAATGGAGTATTACTCTGCCACAAAGAATGACAAGATTCATTCATTTATGTGCAAATGGAGACACCTGGAGGACATATTAATAAGTGAAATAAATAGATCACAGATATGCAAATATCAGACCTTTTCTCTGATATAAGCACCTGTAGAGGCAAAGGAGCTCTAGAATGTATGATAGTTTTTATAGAATGGGAAATATCCAAAAGGAATTTGGTGTGGGAATGTAATGAGGGAAAGGAATAGATATGATTCAGAAAAAAATAAAAGAGTATGTGGGGGTGAGGAGGTGGTGGGTGGGCAGGGATGTGGGTAAAAATGAGAATTGACCTGTGTCACATATTGGTACAAATTCCCTAATGTTGTGTGTGATTGTGAGCTGTGTATATAATGTACCAATAAAGTTTACTGAATAATGCAAAAAAATCATAGGGAGAATTTAAAGGTATTGCTAATGGAATGATAACTCATCCTGTTAAAATTTTGTGAAGTCTTAAGGGTCGTGAAGTACACTGATCTTTTCTTGAGCATTGTGTAATGTGTTGCATATCTAATCCACTGTATTTCCATTTAGAACACTGCATTTTTCATCCATATGATTTCTACTGAGTTTGTAAAAGGCCTAATTTGTCTTCTCATTGCTCTCATATGTTTTTCTACCTTCCTGAGCACTGAAATGTATTTATAATAGCTGTTTTTAAAGTATTTCTTGAAGAAATCCAATCACTACCATCCTGATCAGAGACCCTTTAACTCTCCCTTCCAGCACAGTCACCTGGGGATTCCTCACATTACCAGCACTGTTATTGATAGTAGCTGTGCTTCCCTGTGCTTTCCCAAGCCAACTGACCACAGACTAAAACTGAGAGAGAAAAGAAATCTGTTTCCTTTTAAGTAATGCATGTCAGGGATTTTGTTCTAGCCACGGGAAAACTTGCTGATACAATATGAAATTGTACAATTAAACATTTTTAAATTTGCTTAAAATTTTTATTCACCATTCATTTTCCCTCCAAATCTAAATAAACATAACTTTGACAAAATGTGTAACAAATTTAAACATAAAATTTTTAACATCTTTTAAATTTTTCATACATTAAAATGTTGACAATGAGTTCTATAAGTGAATTACCCAGTGTACCAATTATATACACTATACATGTACTATATAAAGATCTATGATATGTAATATGCATACTTGAACTAACTGACTATAGAATATGTAAAATTAAACCTATTTGCACTGTGACCTTACTACACAGAAAGCACTTTCCAGGTCATATTTTGAAAGTTCTTAGAAAACTTATCCACTGCTAGGTTGAGCTGATTATTTTTATTCTCTGAGAATATTTCTCTCTAGAAACCGAAAGACCTTCATAATTATTTTACTGACTTCACAACTGCTTTAAATGCACTACTAAATATTCAATTTACCTTTCATAAATATGAATGAATAGTATTTCCTCACAGTAAAATATATTTTCAAAAATAAAAGCAAATCATATTTATCTCTTCACCTTATCTTAGTTTTCTAAATTCACTCAGCAGAATATAAAACCAAATACAGGCCAGTAGGAAAATAACAATTTTTAGGTTTTTTTTTTAATTCAAAAGTTCATTTCCCATTCTAATGAAACAACTATAAAATTGCTTAAGAAAACTCATAATCACTCTTTCTATAAACTTAATTCTGTGACATTCCATGAGGTAGTGTACTATAAACATTTTTTTCTCTGATGTGCCTGTGGATAGGTGTCATCACATTTTGACACAAAACTAAGATTCAAAATAAAGTTCATGTGAATTTTCAGATGTCACATCACTAGTATTAGCAATGGCAATGGATTTTCTTCCCATCACTATAGTAACACAATTCTATGGAGTGGGTAAGGGGTAGCAGACCAGAAATCATCATATCTTCATAGAGTTAAACATGAATATGCTTATCCAAATTCAAAACAATGCTAAACTGTGACATCTATATCATATATTTTAATTATCCACAAGCATGTTGTGGCATTTTAATTAGATGCACATAAAGGCATATTAAGTCACAGAGATTATCCTCAGTTCTGTAGGAGTTAAAATCTAAAACTAACTGGACACTTTAAATGATCTAAGAATAATTGCTGAATAACTGCTATTCATAGATGGCATATTTGCCCAGTTCCTTACATACATTGACAATAAGTGAATATAAGGATATCAAAGACGATGTTTTTGCATTTTATTAAAACTAATGCCTTCAGGGGAGATTATTCATCATTAGATCTGTTGAAACTTAGAAATGCACTTGTGAAGTAAGTTTGCCATCTTTCTTAACTACTTGAAAGCTACTTCAATACTTAGAAGATCCTTTTGCCATTAATTTAGTCATTAAAATAAAATTATTCTCTTCCTTCCTTTGAAAAACAATAGTACTCAAGAAGTACCTCACTGTAAGCCGTTTTTGCTTGTTTTTTAAAAAAATATTCAATATTGTATAACCTGAAATTATTGAAAATACATGTCTGGGATTTAGTTTATCCCAAATATATAACTACATTATGGGGGATTCCTAAATGTATGTTTTGCTTTGTATATGAATTGATCTGAACCATATAGAACATTTACACAAGCATATAAAATCACAAGCAAATTAAGCATGGAATCATTTTTTGTCATGGATATCCAAAAATGTTCATAACATATTAAAAATACCATTTATTTGTAAATTGTTAAAACTGCATGCAAACCTTGTTTGAAATTCAACTTTTTCAAAATATAGCAGCCCATAGGATAGGATATCAGATGATATGAGAATTTAATAGAAAAATAATATACTAATGGATAACTTTTCCAAAGCTCTCATGCACCTACTTTCTAGCTTATAAAGATTTAAAACTGTGTCTGGTAAGATCTGAAAATTTCCTATAAATGTATTAAAATGTCTCAAAAGTGTCTCATGCACAGACTTCCTTTGCACTATCATCAAATACCGGAAGTCACCTCATGGATTTGATGTATCATCTTCTAGTTGGCAGCTGAGTTTCATTCTCCCTCCTGCATTCAGGAAGGCTGAAGGGCAAGTTGATGTGGGGCCTGTGCTCATTTAAAAGGGCACTTACCAAGCAGGTCAAGTTCAGAAAGAAGGCTTCCTTTACCTCCAAGCACATACACACACATACATGTGAAACTATACCTTCAAATTTTTCAAAGAACAGTGAAGGTGAAAAAATGGTCTATTTTCAAAGTTACTTAAAAACAAAACAAAACCAAACCCGTGTCCTTCTGTAGTCCACTGGTGGGTGACAGAGACGGTAGGGTGATCATTTGTGTTATTTCTTCCTGTCTACTGAGTAGCTACTTTCTGCTTTGAAAATGTCCATCTCTGGGCACCATGAGGTCTGTGCCACATACTCAGGAAGGCACAAGTCTTCATTCTGCAATGTGACTCTCATTCTCTATTCTGAACTCTTCGATATCAGTTGTACAGATGATGTATGTACAATAGTGTTACCATAGTCTTCCGATGATATTACTCTCCTTCCTGTCTGTCTTGCATCTCGGTTCTCCATGGGGACCAATGCTTTAGCTCTGCTCTTAGGAAGCCATCTATAAAAACCCCTGAGTAAAATATTTGCCAGTTCCATTTTCTCCCTATTCATTTTGCTTCATGGTGTGGTATATTTCACCTAACGAGAATTAAATGATTTGTATTCAATAGCCATAAAAATAATTTACAGTTTACTTTATCCCGACTGAGCTTCATTAATTAAGCATACTTTATAGGATGCTATCTTGATCCTCAATTAGCACAGTACATTTCCCCTGGGAACTCCCAAAATGCTTTCCAAGGTTTACATTCTTCTTGACTTTAATACTGGATGTTTTCTTTATTCATTCATTCCATAAATATTTATAGCTTTACCAAGTGTCTGATGCTTTCCTGATATTGTTCTTACACCTAAATTATATCTGTGGAATATATGCAGTTCTCCCCTCATAAAAGTTAAAAATGTATGCATTTCCAGAAATATTAATATTCAAAAATAAATGAAAGTAGGGGACAGAGAGATTGCTAGTAGCTGGGATAGTATTTAAAAGATTAGTTACTATGGACTTCATGGAATTGGTGACTTTTGAGCAAACATTGAAGGAGAGAGAAAGTCATTTAATACCAAGAAAAATCCCTGAGGCAATATAGGATCACGTGATTATTACATGCAGGTTTATGTGTGTGGGGGGGAATGATCTTGGAAGGGTCAAATCTTCTAAAGGGGTGTAGCTCATTGTAATAACTTTGCCTTTTCCATAGGTATGATGCATTCTGAATGCAGAAGTGACATGGTCTGATGTACAGTTTTTATTTTTAATTCTCCTGTTGATAATTTGAGAAGTTTATGAGGATAAAGGTCAGCACAAGGAGACAAAGTAGGATACTGTTACAAATGGCTCAGCAAGATATCATAGTGGCATTTCTTAGAGAGGGTAGTAGAGGGCGGGATGTGAGGGCAACCTCTAGATTTCTGATACATATTTAAAATATACAGAATGATAAGAGGACACAAAAGAAAGTCAGGGGTCAAAGAGCACACCTTGGAGTTTGCTGAATAAGTAAAAGATGGTACGACAATTGGAACCGTTTCGGAGGGAAACTCTGCTAAGATCTTTGGATATGTTAAGTGCACATGACAGAGCCACGCTAAGACGCTGAGTACAGAGTCAACAAATGACTCTAGAATTCAGGGAAGAGTTTCCACAAAATGAATAAAATTGTTGCATTCATATAAAATTTAAAGACACGAATATGCTCAAGAATGCCTATTTTTCAGTGTGTAAAATTCCAATAATTTATTTTTTTAAATATTAAGAATATAATTGAAGTGTTCAAATATGAAATATTTACTTCAAGTAAAAAAATTTTATGGAAAATGTGTCCAATGCAGAAAGACCCCTAACAAAAGATGAGCCATTATCTAAATGAATTTTAGATTAGTAATTGAACCAGTACCAGGGTGCCTTCCGTAATATTTCATCTAATCTATAATACAGCTTTATTGCCCCTTTTTCTTTTACTAATTGACATAAAAGTCACCTTGAGTTGTAACCTGTTATGGTTCTTTTCTATTTTTGAACACATTAACTCACATTACTTATGTTCTTTCCTGCCTTTTTTAGTCTAGATTCTAGAAACAAGAGAAACTAATGCAGCTCACACCAACATAAAGAAAAGGTATTTTTAACCTCTGCTGATAGTTGCTGGGAGGGTGTCTGAGTCCAGGGATTCAGAGGAAAGCTTGGCCCTCTCTCTCAGGCTCAGTATCTCTTCTCGGTTGTCTTCCTCACAAGGCACAGATAAGACGGTGAGTGTCAGAGACATATATCCTCTTTGTTCACCCATCTCATTAGAAGGCAGCTTTCCTTCAAAGAGAACTCTTTAATTGATGTAGCTAAATAACTTTCTCTGTACCCAGTGCTGTGGGCAGAAAGCTGACCCTGCTGGTCAGTACTCTCTAACACCCTCCATGCTTTTCTATCACAGTTCTACTGTGCATTCATCTCCTGTATTAGTCTATTGTAGAAGTATTATAAATAAACTGGACTGAACTTTAATTAATTTATCTGAATTTTTACACTATAAAAATCACTCAAAGGAGGAAAGTCTTTTTTGTCAGCCAGGTACTGGGGACGAAGTTAAGGAAATTCACAGGTACTGTGTCATTTCACTCTAAGATGATGTGCTTCGTGCAGGTATATCAATAATTACATTGAATATAAGTACATTAACTTCAATGAAAATGAATAGTCCTGGTTGACTTGAAACACTCAGAAGTCTAATGTTTAGAAGGGTTGCACTTTATAAAGCTACAGTAATGCTACAAAGAAAAATTATTTATTTTTATTTTTATCTTTTTATGATACTAATATTGAACCCAGAACCTTCACATGAGGCTTCATCTGCAGCCACTGAAGAAATTATAGACTTCAATTTCAGTTATTCAGAGCAAGGTGATGCTATGTTTGATGTTTTAATCTCTGTTCCTCTGTGGTTTTGTTAATGGTATGGTTTCGAGCTCATATGGTTTAGAACATTCACATTCCCTTCTGGGAATACTGCTCTGGCTTTTGTTTTGTACTAATCTACAGTTAATAGACTCAGATTTTACTGTTGCTTTCTTACTAGGCTCCTCATTGGATAGTTTGTTCTTCTTGCAATGAGATCAGTGGAAGATTAAATAATTGACAAAATTCATGTATGTTTGGAGTATCCTTATAAATTTAAATGAAATTGTGCCTAGACATAAATTTCTGACTTTTCATTTTATTTGCTTCCTATGAATATTGTTCCAAAGGTGGACAATGCTGAACTTCAAAATTTTTAGCAAAGTGATTTTATAATATTATAAGGGAAGAGTTTTGTTACATTTGCTTGCCTTCTTAAAATGCATTTATATGTAAAGTACCACTATATATCAGGGTATATTTTTGTGCCTTTTGTGTCCAGTTCCTCGGGGTACAATATATCATTTCAATATGTGTTAAATTTTCCTATGTTTCAAGAAAGTTTTCTTGAGTGTCGTTTAAATATTTGCACTCTTTCATATTTTAGGAAGGGAACAGCAGAACTCTTCTTTTGAGTTTTTTTTTTTATCTCTATTTCCATATTTTTCATTCTGTTTTCTTTATTTTTGTTCTTTTTCCCTACTTACTATGGAAATCAAAAGTATGCTTTTTTTTTTTTGACAGGGTCTCCCTTAGTTCAGGCTGGCCCTGAGCTCACTATGTAGCCCAGGAAACCTCAAATTCAGCAATCCTCTGGCCTCTGCCCCCCAAATGCTAGGATTAAAGGTGTGAGCCACCACACCCAGCATTGTGGGATGTGGTATTGATTGCTGGTGGGCGTGAGTCACCATGACCTGTATTGTTGTATGTGGTTACTAGGGATCAAACCAGGGACCTTGCACTTGCTAGGTAGAGGCCAGAACCACTGACCTAAATCTCTGGCCCCAAAGTGTCCTTTTTTTTTGCTTTTTTTGGAGACAGGGTCTTGCTTTGTAGTTCAGGCTGGCCCTGAGCTCACTATGGTGCCCAGGCAAGCCGCCGCGAACTCAGCAATCCTCCTGTCTCTGCCTCCCAAGTGCTGGGATTACAGGCGTGAGCCACCACGCCCAGCATTATATGTGGTAACCGGGGATCGAACTCAGGTCCTTACGCT
>PVIC010008926.1:0-10901 GCA_004025085.1 Thryonomys swinderianus | reverse complement strand
AATGTCATCAACATTTATCTCGCATTCTGTGTTGAACTGTGGAGTTCCATTTGTATAGTTATGCACACAACTCCCACATGTGAGAGTGGGAGTTCCTCATCACATTTCTCGCGCCATGTATTTTTTACTGCTCTGTACTTACCCTTTCATTTGTACACAATTCTGAATGAATTGGATTTTCAAACAGCTGCCAGCTGCTGGAGAGTAGGGACTTCCTGCCACAGCCACCCTTTCTTTCATACTGGCAACGATTTTGTGAAGCTTCTTCCTTGCTGCTGACTCCCATACTGTAACTGACTCTGGAGAATTTGGCCAGCTGATGCCTACATGGTAGCTGTTCTCCTAGGTGACTTAATCTCAAGGACGTACACTGTACTTCTGCCAGAACATTCTGTGAGACACCAGCTGTGTGTCTCTCGGGTGCTTTCCAGGCTCTTCTCTTGATCCAGCCTATTGGTTTTATCCGTATACCCTTCCATTTAGAAAGAATCTTCACTCTCAGTGCCTGAAATTGCAATTGATTCTTTCTACCTCGTTTTTTAAAATTTCTGTAACAAATGGATAGAGTAGAATCAAATAAGGTTGTAAAGGGGTTTAAATGAGCTCTTCTTTGTAAATCACTTAGAAAAACATTGGGATAAAATACAGCAACATTTAAGCATTTGCTCCATTAAAATAAATAAAATCATCCCCAGACCCTCTCTTCACTCCCATTCCTTCATAGAATCACTTCCATTGCTTCCCAGATGTAACTATCCACTTTGAAAAAGAGGCATGTTTTTTCCACAGTAATAATTTATTATTTGAAATTAGCTGATTTTTTTTTCTGACTGCTGGTTTTACTAAGAATATATTTGTCTTCTTTTCATTCTAACTTTTTTGGGAGAGTTTCCTGGGAGAATGATAAGGCAGGAGCATTACTGCCAATTTGCAATCTTGTAATCATGCGTAAGAATTTCTTTCACAATGGGCTAAATTTCTCCCAAATGAGGCAGACACGGAAATGCATCACCTTATTGTTTTCTTCCTTTCTCAGGCATTAAGAAGAATAGACCCAGAAATCAGATAAATAATTTTTGTTAAAATATTAATATTAAAGGGCTTAATATAAGAAAGAAAAGAAATGTTCTCAATCCTTAGAGTAAATAAATATATTCTATCATAAAAATCCATTCATCATGGGCTGGGCATTTTCTCAATATAATAAAACTCCATCACCCGCTCCCTGGAATATCATCTGCCTCCCAATCTTAAGCATGAACAGAGCCATGTTGATACAGTGGTCTAAAGCAGAATAATACAACACAAGCCATTTTATTTTGTTAAGGTATTATTTTCCTAAAAGAGAATGGAAAATATAATAATTTTCCTAATATCCAGGTAGCAGCAATGAATTTTTTTTCCCCCAAGTTGATTTTAGCAACCTGGCAGGAATGCGGCAGAAAACAGTGTGAAAATTAACAGAAGCCCATGGGGTTCATTTGCACACACCCACACATGGAAAGTGCAAAAATTATAAATTTTAAAATTCCAAAAATATGGGTGAGACTACATTTTTTTTTTTTTTGAGACAGGGTCTCGCTTTGTAGTTCAGGCTGGCTCTGAGCTCACTATGTAGCCCAGGCAAACCTCGAACTCAGCAATCCTCCTGTCTCTGCCTCCCGAGTGCTGGGATTACAGGCGTGAGCCACCACGCCCGGCACTGTGGTATGTGGTATTGATGGCTGGTGGGCGTGAGTCACCACGCCCAGCATTGTATGTGGTTACCGGGATCGAACTCAGGGCCTTGCGCTTGCCAGGCAGGCGCTGGAACCATTGAGCTAAATCTCTGGCCCAGAGACTACATTTTAAAAATCAAAGCATTTGGAAAAGAAGAAAATAAATAATAGAACTTATTCTACAGAACTGAAACTTCTTATGATCCCCACAACGCTTACCATTATTAACTTGTTCTGCAGAGCTAGGGGAGATGAAGTCATTTTTATTTTCAATGGCAAAAATCACAACAAAACAGGGGAAGCTGTTGCTTCGATTGTAGCTCTGGATTTCTGCCACATCCAAAGGAATGATGAGGCAAAAGAACCCCAAATGTCACCTTAATTGCTCAAGGGTATAGACTTCCCCTCATTCTCACCCTCCCCCACTGCCTGTACCAAGGACTAAAAGCCTATCCCACAGAATATACGCTTTAAAATCTGACCCTTCGATGTGAGAGCAGTGGGAGGCGGGACCTATAAGAGGCGTGTACATCATGAAGGTAGAGCCCTCATTCATGGGATTAGTGCCCCCCGTAAGGTGAGAACTCAAAGACATCTCTAGTTTTCTGCTTCTGAGGCTTCAAATTTCAGGAAAACTAAACCATAGTGACATACATATCATGAACTTTTTGCAACCAAAATGATGAAAAATACATTCATGTTGTGTAATAAGTTACCTGGTCTCTGTCTGTTATGAAAACAACCCAAGACAAGGCATGCATACTTATGAAGTAGCTACTTCTTTAACTTAATGTGTAGGGCGGTGAAGAAATATTCAAAATCCACATGCTTAGTTCTTTTTATGGGATAAGTCCACTTCGGTGGAAAATTGGCACTAAACCCTACTGGTTATCCATCAAACAAATTATCCTACAGTTTTAATTAAAGAAAAAGAGAGAGAGAAAAGGGTAAGGGGAGAATACCTCCCTAAGGAAACCAGTGCACCATGAGAACTCAATATCATGTTTTCAGCTTTTTTTTTTTTTTTTTTTTACGGTGCCAGGGATCGAACTTGGGCCCTTCTGCATCCAAGGTTGGTGCGGTACCACTTGAGCTAAATCCCCAGCCCTTCAATATCATGTTTTATGTTTAAAGTTAGACTTAAGGATAGGTCTGTGGACACATGTGGAGACCACCCTCGTGAGTGAGAGCAAGGAAATCAGCCACCATCACCTTTTCTTGGCAAGAAAGAAGAGTTGAAAACTTCTGGAGTGGAGAGAAGAGGGAAGGTCTCAGGTCTGTTTTGACAAGATGCTGTTGATTTGGAAAAAATGAGTATGGGCTAACCAGAAACATGTCATCTTATGTGACTGCTTTGAGAGTGTGTTTGGCCTTTTCTAGTTTTATTTAAGCAGGGAGAAGTAACGATATGCAGAAGACATTAGTCACTGTTGAAGTTCTGCCTCTTTAGGAACGACTGGAGTGGAGGCTGTGGTCTGGCTCCTTCCACAAGGCAGAGAGTACAGTTATAGTTCGACTATTGTCTGTTTATCCAGGCTCAGTTCAAAGCCATTTGATCAATGTGCAAGGCATACTGAGGTTGCAATATTTGTTTGTGTCTCCTTTTGGATAAAAGTCAAAATTGGAAAGTTGAGGTCATCTAGATAATTGCATAAGCTGAAAATGAAATCTACCTAGATTGACTGTGAGGTTGATAGGCCATAAAAGAAGCATGCTCACCGAACAAGCCATGCAATAAAACAGTCAGGTTGACATAGAAAATAAATGATCCACATTTATCTCTGAAGGTAGAATTGGACAGTGTTATCATCCAGATTACCTCTGCAATAGGTATCTAAACCCAACTTTTTCTGAGTTTTCGTATAAGAATATGTGTCAACTTTTCCTCATTCTGGGAAAGTAGACACAACGTCTAATCCTGGGACCAAGATGCTAGTCAAATGCTCTAAACTATCTCAGGAGACTCCCATGAGTTAGATAGAAATTACAGTGTGATGAACAATAAAAGAACATAGGAAAGAAAGTGGTGGGACAAGCTAAATATTAAATCTCACATTGCGGAGTCTTTCTCCCTTTCTCTTTGTCTTTCCTCATCTTTCCATTTCTGTGTCCTTTACTCATAGCCCCTCGTCTTGTCTCTGTTCTTATATATATGTCACTACTCCTCTCTCCCCTTTTCTCAGTCTTCTTCCCCTTTGATCTTCTAAAGCAAACTGGATCCCACCATGGATAATACAATTATGTTATTTTTGGTAAATTTCAATTGTCTCTGGGGGAAAACACTGTAGTCACAGTTCTCTAAATTTCTACTCAATTTTGCTTCTTGCAGAGACAGGAATTTTAAAAAAATGAAGAAACTACAGAAAATGTGTATGTCTCAGAAAGACTCACCTAGTCAACTCGGTACTTTCTATGAAAAGCATCCATGAATTTATGTATTAAACTACTATATTCAGATTCAAATTCAGAGTTGTCCTGGACTAAGACCAAAATGAATATATAGCTTCTGTGCATCCTAGACTAACACAAAAAAGTTATTTATGGCCACAGGTCACTCAAAAATGTCATAATTGCTTTATGTACATACAACTTATGATAGCTTTTGGTCCATTTCTTTTTCTCAATGTCTTTCAACTCTTATTAATATTTGATAGTGACTGTTTTCTCTGACCTTTAATGTACTTTTCACTTGTCTACAAAAATAGAAATTGTCAAATATTGCCACATTAAAGAGAGACTTCAGTATTAACCTAATACTACTATCTCATTTTAATGAAGAGTTGAAGATGGTCACCAATCGCTTCTCGGCCTTTTGGCTAAGATCAAGTGAAGATGGTCACCATAGGAGGTGCATTTAGTTTCCTTTTAAAACATACTTATACATCAAAGAAATCCCAATTCTTCTAATGAAGCATTTGCCATCAATAGACACATAAAAATGCACAGAGAAAGAGCATTAGTGTATTTTTTCACTTTCTTTCTATTCATTTTGTTCTCTATTTGCTGCTTTCTGTAATTGTGCCAAAAGTAACTCAATTTTTTTCCTAATAATGTACCATTGATATATTGGTCTTAGGTAAAGATTTTCACTGAAATAACTATGATCTCTAGTTTAATCAAATTTTAAAATCACATACAAGATACACACTTTCCATTTTAGCATTTAGTGGGCCCAATACAAATTGAATATTGTTTTGTAATTTCATCCTTTTTCTTCTCCTCAACAAACCTAAATTAGTTATTTGAAACTTAGTTACTAATGCTCCTGTCCCCCGTCTCAGAAATCCTCCAAGAAAGGCCTGTGTTTGAAGTTGCACTCTTATTCTGTTCTGTTTCTATCCATCTGCTTTTCTCTATTTTCAAGTTTGATTCTGCATTTCAATGGACAGGCTGGTTTAGAATTGGTCACCTTCATTTATCACACTGGTGCTCTCTAAGAACAAACTTGTAACCTCTACCTGGTGAGACTTTAGACTTAACCTCCACACCAAGATCCTTGGCTACCTCCCCACTGTGTTCCCTCCAATCAAGTGACTCAAGTAACCACTGGGTAGTTTTGAAGAAAGAATAATTCAAACACACACAAATACCACCTAAGTTGAGTGTCCTCCTGGTGAAAATATTTACACAAAATTATTTAACTACAACTGTATCCCAAAAGTTAATTCCTTGTGATAGAGACTAACAACCTATTGATTTACACATAGTATGATTCAGCTTTGTTTTGCTAACATGTCAGATGCTGAATTTGAAAAACATTAACTGCAATAAGTGAGGAAAAAGGGAAAAGAACTTTGTCTTCTAGAAAACATAGTTTTCACAGAGTTATATAGCAATTGTCTTCCTGCATGAGGCTCTGAAGAGCTGAAAGATTATCTGGGGAACAAAAAACATGTGTGTATAGGAGTTACATGGAGAAAATTCAGGTAATAATATTTAAAAGGATAGTCAGAAACAAAGAAATAAACTTTAGTGCTACTTTGACTATCATGGTTGCAAATTAATTGGCTTATTTCAATTTCATTTATTTACTTATAGAATTTTAACTTTCCCATCAAATGAAATTAAGCATCTAAGCACTATGAGGTTGTATATATTTACATTTATAAAATATATTCTCTACATTTTTTACTATATATCTATAATAAAAACATTAAATTTTCCTTCCAGCTGTGACTGAACTTGCTATAAATTTTCAGTTCTACCAGTGTGATTAAAAAAAAGAGGTCAAACAGCACTATAATTTGTTTAACTTGGCTTTTTAAGAATTTTTTCTTTCATTGCTTAGAGAATAAAGTTCATTATATTAAGGGTAGAAAAGAAAAATAAGACAGATTTGAGGTTCCCAGAAACCATTGTCTTCATCTCTTTATTGGTTACAGTACTCATATAACTCTGATACCAGTAGGAAAACAATTCTATAAAATTAAGGCAATGAATCCCTCTTGTTACATTTAAAACATGGAACATAAGGGTCCTAATGTGTCCTAGTGAGAGTCCACTAGCCAAACCAACCCAAATCCAACATCAAAGAAAACAACAAAAATGTGGAAACTGGACATTCTCAGAGGAGGGAAAAGAAAGGAGGAAGATAAGTGGGCTCTATGGGAATGCAAGCACTATTACATCCGAGTCTATGCTTCATGCATTATAATTGATTACCTGGAACTGTTTCATGATGGTTTGGAGCAGATCTGCTAGGTGAGATCTATATCCACTGACAACGTGATTTCTGCAGTACTTGTTTTTTTTCTGCAAAACACTTATTTCCTTACTGGTTAAGCGTTCCACCTT
The DNA here is from genome assembly GCA_004025085.1 of Thryonomys swinderianus. Classification (NCBI taxonomy): domain Eukaryota; kingdom Metazoa; phylum Chordata; class Mammalia; order Rodentia; family Thryonomyidae; genus Thryonomys; species Thryonomys swinderianus. Next base: position 4,389 of record PVIC010008926.1, on the reverse strand, counting down.
TCACAGTAAAAACAAAGCACTGTTTTCCTTTCTGACTTTTCTCATGACCTGGATTATTTTTAAAATTTTCTCTGCATTTAGGAAAGTGATTAAGAGATCCTGTGACTGCATCAGAATGGATGTGATGTGTCATGCATCAAAGGCTTCTGATGACGCAGCAAATAGAATTTTATCAAAAGAAAAGAGGAAAAAATCCATGGAATTTTTCTGTGGACTTCACATTCAAGTCATGTGAACATTTGTGGGCCAGAATGATTGTCAGTTTAATTAAATTAAAAATACCTAGCAGGAGAACACTCTTCTGGGTGTCGTCAGAAATGACTGGCATGTAGGAGAGTAAACTGAGCAGGGAAGAACCATCATGATTGTGAGTGGCACCATCCAAAGAGGTCTTTACTACATAGTGGCATAAGAGAAGGAAAGGACAAGTTGGCCGGCATTTGCAAAGTTTCATTCTAATTAAATAGATCATTCTTTTGCTTCTTCTGCCATCACCAGCCGACATCAGACTCCAGCTCCAGCCTTTCAGTGAAAGGACTCCAAGCTCCAAGGAGACTCCAGAAGCTTCCAGTTTTTGACCTTCTTGTTCTGCGGCTCCCCAGTTCTTGAACTGAATGGCAACTGTCCTGGAGGCAGATCTCACCTTGGACTATTCTACTTTATGTCTGACCTCATATGATTATGTAATAAAAACCCTAGTATAAATTTATAGGAATAGATGTATAGTGGTTCTTTTCCTTTAGCAAACCATGACCAATACACCATTCATTGTCAGCTCTACATTGAGTATATCTAGTTATTTTCTCCTGATTTTTAAGGAATCCACTAAGGATGAGACCTTATTTCTAAAGTTTGAAAGAAGATTATTCTTTGATTCTCTTTGATTTTTTATTCTAACAATTAAGTCAGGATTATTTCATTCTTATGTTTATTTATTTATTTTTGAGACAGGGTCTCGCTTTGTAGTTCAGGCTGGCCCTGAGCTCACTATGGTGCCCAGGCAAGCCGCTGCGAACTCAGCAATCCTCCTGTCTCTGCCTCCCGAGTGCTGGGATTACAGGCATGAGCCACCACGTCCCGCATTGTCATTCTTAATATTTTTCTACTCATTCCAGACATTTTAAATATTACATAGTCATTGCTGATCTTTTCAGTCTTTACTTTCTTTGTTCTTTTTGGTATTTCACATAAAATTTTATTTCTAGAGTATTCTTCTTTCCTCTGATTTAAAACTGGTCCTGAAAACTGTTGAGCTAGTAAAATGTTAAATACATTAAAATACAAAGTACTGATAATTTTTCTTTTCTCAAATTAACACAATCACTAAAGTTTCTAGCAGTAAAGAGGCTATGATCACAGGTATTTTCTTCAGTACATATATACATAAGACTATATTCTTCATCATCTTGATGAAGAAGCACAAATAATTCTTTGATTTTTCTTTTTAGAGGAACTAAATACATAGTTCCACCTAAATAGTTTGCATAGTTTTATATTTTTCTTTTAATCAACCAGTAACCAAAGAGCCATGCTATAGATGAGTAGTTCTATTGTGTGAGTGCAAATTCAGGTAATTGTATTGTATTGTATTGTTTATTTGTTTATTTGAGACAGGGTCTACTTTGTAGTTCAAGCTGGCTCTGAGCTCACTATGTAGCTCAAGCAAGCCTTGAACTCAGCAGTTCTCCTACCTCTGCCTCCTGAGTTCTGGGATTATAGGCATGAGCCACCATGCCTGGCCTTGTGGTATGTGGCATTGATTGTTGGTGGGAAGCATTGTTGTATGTATTTACCAGGGATCGAACTAAGGACCTTGCATTTGCTAGGCAGGCCCTGGAACTACTAAACTAAATCTCAGGCCCATGTATTGTTTATATTCTGGATAAGGTGTCCAAACCTCACCAATTCAACAGATTTCTCTTGAGTTCCCACTACAGGTGAATTCTCTGTAACAGTGAGGTATAAAGAGACGATTAATGCTAAACATTTGTCATAAAATATTTGTATGCTTAGCATAAAAGTGTAGATATCCTTAAAATCCTAGAAAATAGTCAAAAAATTATTATATGTTCTGATAAAAAAGACATTTTAGAAATTGCCTGGAACTTTTTTAAAAAGGTATTTGCTTCTAGAGTTTTTTCAGGAAAGCTTCATGGGGAAATGAATTTTTAACTACATCAGCCATGATATATGTTGAGTGCCAAAGGGTAGAGCATTAACAGAGAGATGAGCCATGCAAGGAGCAGGGACAGTATGAGCAAATTCAGGAAATATGGTCTCAGGGTGAGGATACAGGATGGGCAGAGAACAGGGTGATGGGTGAGAAATGGTAATTTGAGACAATGAGTGAAAGCACATTTCAGATTCACTCTAGAACTGAATGTGACACAAATGCCCTGGTAACTGAATAAAGTATTTGTCAACCTCTGAGTCCTCAGATATGTAATTTCAAGTTAAGCAGAATCTTAGTTAAATGTTTCATTTCTTTCCTATTGCTTCTCCATATTTCTCTGATATAAAATGCAATTGAATCCAATTATGCCAATCAAATATGGTGATAATACATTTCATGAATTTGACTTTAATAGTGCCACACATTTCTTGCTGAATTGATAGATACATTTTTTTTTCCAGAGCACGGTAATTTTATTTAAAGCAATCGGTGATATTTTGAATTGAATATGCATCATCCCTTTCTTCCGGCTCCCTTTGTAAGATAATTCCAAAGCATTTCCCTTCCTAAAATATGGCTTAGAGTTTTATTATTTCTTTTGAAGGAAAACTTGGTCAGTAGTATTTTATCCCTCAGATCTGTTTTAGAAGGAGATGTGTGAGATCCACAGTTGGAATAGTGGACTCCTTTTATCTTTCCTTTGTATTAACAGAAGAAGACTCACATTGCAGAAGCTTTTCTGGAAATACAGCCTAAAATTTAATGAAAATAACTATTATCATTGATTTTTTAAGAAAACATAAAATTTTTAAAAATGGTAATTACAGAGCATCTCAGGAATAATTTTATAATATAAACAAGAACCAAGATTTCCCACAAAATGTTCTTAGCCACAGGAAGTGATCCATAAGTATGCTTGCATTAGGAAACAAAAATTTTCTTTCTGCACAACAATATTCGGCTATTCTCCTGAGATATATGCTAAAACCTAAGATAAGGTACAATTTATTTATTTAATGGAACAAATTCTCATCAAGGTTATATTCTTATCTTCCATCTGCATTTTTGAAACATTATTCATTTTATGTAAAAGTAATTTTTAAATTTTAAATATCCTACTTTTAGAGACCTTTTCAAAATCTTCAATTAAAAAAATCACATTGGAAAGACAGATGTACACCCTTGTTCATAGCAGCTCAGTTCGTGATAGCTCAGGCTTGGAAAAACCCAAATGTCCATCAACTGGAGAGTGGATAAAGAAGATGTGTGTTTTTAAAAAAATAAAATGGAGTATTATTCTGCCATAAAGAATGACAAGGTGGATTCATTTATGTGCAAATGGATACACCTGGAGGACACACTAATAAGTCAAATAAATAGATCACAGATATGCAAATACCATATCTTTTCTTTGATATGAGCACCTGTAGATGTACATGAGCTCTAGAAAGTATGACAGTTTTTGTAGAATGGGAAATTTCCAAAGGAAATTTGGTGTGGGAACATAATGAGGGGAAGGAATAAATATGATTTTGAAAGAAAATAAAAGAGCATGTAAATAGGGGATGGGGAGGTGTGGGTGGGTGGGGATGTGGGTTAAAAATGAGAATTAACTTGTGTCATATACTGGTACAAATTTCCCAATGTTGTGTGTGATTGTGAGATGTATACAAAATGTACCAATAAAGAATTCAATTTAAAAAAATGAAATCCTCACAGTTAAAACTGTAAAAAAAGGGCTGGAGATTTAGCTCAGTGGTTCCGGTGCCTGCTTTGCAAGTACAAGGTGCTGAGTTCGATCCCCATGACCACATAGAATGCTGGGCATAGAGACTCATGCCCACTAGCCATCAATACCACATACCACAGTGCTGGGTGTGGTGGCTCACGCCTGTAACCCCAGCACTTGGGAGGCAGAGACAGGAGAATTGCTGAGTTTGAGGCTTGCCTGGACTACATAGTGAGCTCAGGACCAGCCTGAACTACAAAGCAAGACCCTGTCTCAAAACAAAAACAAAAACAAAACAACAAAAAAACTGTAAAAAAAAATCTTCAATAGTCAATAGTTTGCTTCCCTATAATATTACTATAAAGTTCTTATCTTAAACAATAATACATCTTCATAAAAAATATGCTGCACCCCAAACTGTGAGTTCTTTTGATCAGTTCATTATTTTAGTTTATTTTATCTTTATTGATCACCTGATTTTTTTTTT
>PVIC010008925.1:0-46913 GCA_004025085.1 Thryonomys swinderianus | reverse complement strand
GAACTCAGCAATCCTCCTGTCTCTGCCTCCCAAGTGCTGGGATTACAGGCGTGAGCCACCACGCCCAGCATTATATGTGGTAACCGGGGATCGAACTCAGGTCCTTACGCTTGCGAGGTAGGCGCCGGAACCACTGAGCTAACCCTCCGGCCCTGGATTGTCATTTTAAACTCATTCAAGTTTACACATGTCCTTATATTTAATATTTGTAAAAATTTGGGTTTGACTTTATATTTGACATCTTTTTCTAAGAATCAGTTTTTTTTAAATGAGGCTAATCTATTAAATATTCTGCAAGCCAAAGATTATCTGTCTTCAATAAATTAATACACAAGATAGCTAATACTAAGCATGGTAAAATGAAAAATAAATAGAATTATGTTATAGTGGGATTGTTATCAAAATATCAGTTCTCTAATTTGCCTTCATATTAATGTTAAATTTTAAATTAAACCCAAGCTATTAATTTTTTTTGAAATGTGTCTGGATTAAAAATAGATAATAAAATATGTTGAAACGAAGCCAGGCATGGTGGCTCACGCCTATAATCCCAGCACTCGGGAGGCAGAGACAGGGGATTGCTGAGTTCAAAGCTTGCCTGGGCTACATAGTGAGCTCAGAGCCAGCCTGAACTACAAAGCGAGACCCTGTCTCAAAAAAAAAAAAATGTTGAAAAGAAGAATATTAAAATGTATTATAGAACTACAATAAATAAAACTACAATAAATAAAACATGGTCCTGTGATCCAGGACCATGAACAGAGAAAGAAAACCATGAAATAAAGCTCATGTCAATATTGGGCAGATTCACTATGAGAAAGGATGATTTATTTCATCGATTCTGTTGTTAGCATTCACAGAAGAGGTAACACACAATGAAAGACAAGTGAACTTGAAGATAGGCTACTAGATATTATATAAAAGGTGACAACAATTGGAAAAAAGCTATCTCAGATTTAATAACAAGTGTCCAAACATGTAACTGAAGTGCTAGGAATAAAGAGAATAAGATAAAGGAAATATCTGAAAAGAAAATAGCTTTAAAATTGTACAGAACTGATCAAAAACATCATCCAATAGAGCCTAGAATGATACTCTTCCAATAATGCTGATCTGATTTATGAGTTAAATCCACCAGTCCTTAATTCAACATTCAGCCATCTCTTAGACAGTCAGGTTGATAAACAAAGGCAAGTACCACCTTTGTAGAATCTTGTGATATTGCTTCCAATTTTACGAGCCCAACTAAAAGGTCAGCCCAGTGAGCCTTCAGCATTTTCCACATAGGTCACCTTCTCCATGCAACAAGGGAGGTGGGAAGGGAATGAAGAATGGAGCACTTCAGAGCATACAGATCCACGTGCCACCACACCTGGGTAGTTTTGCTTTGTTTATTTTTTTTTATTTTTTTATGTCAGGGAATAATCTCTTTCCAGCATATACCCTCAAACTCTTTGGGAATTTTGTTCTGTTCTGTTTCTGTATTGTTGTTTGCATGGAGGCATTCCAGAATGAAGTTTGACTGCAGAATAATTAATGTCTCTAAGTGTAAGCTTTAATTTATAGTATTCATTTATTACATTTTCCCATATTGGAAAAGTCTGTTCGTCGAACACAGAAGTGAAGACACACACATTACTGACTCTGGAGAAAACACGTTACCATCCTCATAGGGTGACTCAGAGGAAGAGGGATTGAGCCAGTTTGCCGCCCTCAAGCTTTTGATACTGCGTGGAACACCTTCGGGTTGGAAAGAATGCATTCAAAACAGAGGTGTGCACTCACTGGCTCTGGGAATTAAATTATCTTCATACACTGTGAAAATAATATTGAGATGGTTGTTTGAAATCTGAAAATTTGTCCACTTCGTGTGAAATTGGTCAGGGACTATCCGTGTGACGTGGAAACTAGAGGGTGCAGGAGGGGGGTGGAGTGGCCAGAGGAGTCTGCATTTCGATGGGAGAAGGGCAAGAAAAGTACAATAGGAGAATTAAGGGGGTAAAAGAATGCATGTTGAAAGTTTTCCACATTTTAAAACAAGTCTTCATTGTTTTCCTTTACTCTTTCTTAGATGGTACTCCTAGGTTACTGAAGTGCTAAAAAAAAATAATAATTCAAACAATAGAAATTATTTTGTAATTATGCTAAACCACATTCATTATAAGACTGATATTAATTAAGGGATAATTGATACCATACTACTGGTCCAGAGAGTTATCACATACATAGGCAATTTCAGTCATTTCTTTCAAAATTAGGTAAGATTTTCCTTTGTGTCTACTTTGATCAGTAGTTGAATCATCAAACTGAGTACAAGTTAGTTATCCCATTACACCTAAAATCAGGCAATGTCACTGAACATTTTCTCAATGCAAAGAGAAGAAGTGAGAAAAGCTGTGGAGAGGAGAGACCCTACTAAGGTAGTCCATACATATTAATACTCTGTGTGTCGATAAAGTTACCATTTTCTTGGAGTTCTCTCCCTGCTACCTTTTACTTGGAATGAAATAATGTACATGAAGATATTCCTGCTATGGCTTGTCTTTATAGATCAAGGTCTATAAAATGTCTGCTTACTATGTATTTAAGTTCTAAAAGCCCTCAACCAAAGAAATAAAGACAAATTGTGAGTAACTTGTGAATAGTCACTTCCATGGAAAACAACTGAATGAACATAAAGTGATATCTCAAGCTGCTGAGAGGTGATGGCAAAGGCTGGTGCACACAGCGCCTGGCCCTCCCTCCCTGCATACTCACTGCTGGTTGGAGTCACCATGGCACTGGGCCAACGTCTCAGTCTGCAACACATAAACAAGCTTCAGTGAAATACTTGAAGCAATGAAATGGTGTGTGATAAAAAAAACAGTACCTACTCAATGAACACTGACCTCTCAAAAAATAGACTGATTAAAAGAATCAAAATTCTCTCTATACAAAAGGAAAATTAAAGCCTTAAGTCTAATCTGATCTTAAATGTTGCAAAGTTAAATACCTCATATTTGTTATGAGATAGCCAAACTATTAATAGAAAGACAAATAAAAGCTAATAGAATTAGGGAGATTGATCTTTCTCCATTGGGGAGAGGATGAAGGGTAGAGGGTGAAAGAAGGGACAGGAAAGAGGATGAAAAGAAATTAGGGTGCAGTGCACATGCCAGCTCCACACAAGGACTCTAAACACTATGCACTGCAAGGATGTAATAATAGAAAAGGTGTTAGGTTGCACTGTGTCAAGTACAGTAAGGTTACACATTCAAACATTATGGTTAGAGAAGTCTATCCAACTTCTATTTTCAAGTAGGGCTAAATATACAAAGAGTGCCCTACCAGAAACTCTTGGTAGTGTCTTGGACTGTTCTTTTCACAAAAGATTTTGTCCACGCCTTGTTGAGAAACTGCTAACCTGTTTTATTTGATTTTTTTCTGGCTTTCTCTTTCATCTCTGACAGTGTTAAATAACGTTCAAACAACATTTATCTCTATTTCTATCCTGTGATATTTCCATCTGTGAGGATTTGCGGCTGAAACTTTTTTGTTTGTTTTACCTGTAGTGGCTGCAATGACTAAAGGATCAGAGGACAGCATTCTACTGATTCTTAGAAGAAAGGGATCTGGAAGCTGAACCAGGGTGTGTGTCAGTGTGCTCAGGGGGACAGAAGGGCTGTATGGGTTGTGCAGTTGGTTTGAGCGAGACAGCAAAGCTACCACTCCTCAATATGTGGTGTTCTCAACCTCAGAGGGTACTTGTGACAAAATTCTGTATCACTGCAGTTTGGCACACTGTAAAGAGTTTACTTCACTTTGCAAAGTGAGAATCTTGAAATTCCCCTGTTTCTTTTTATTCCAGTTTTCATTTAGATAACTTTATTTTCTCCTTCAAAAAAACCCACAACAATAGAAAAATGAATTAATAAGGACAGGAAAAAAAAAACTTTCCAAAGCAATTACTTCATAAATTCTTTTCTTATGGTGGCCTAAGATTTTTTTTGTAGTTTTTGTTTAATTAGGTTTTAAATCTTTCCTTTCTTAATTACTTTTTTTTTTGGTATTAACACCTAAATATACTTCTATTCGGAGCACAAACATACAGTGATAACAATTAGCAGAATAATTACACTCTTTCTGTCAGCGTAACCTCATGGCACAGAAAGTATTACAAATCCATTTTAAAACATATTAAATGTTCATATTAATGAGGATAATAGAGAACAAGTACCAGCAAACTAAATATTGTTAATGATTTTGAGCTATTAAATTCATTACCATTTTCTTTCATAATAAAGTGGTTACTTGCTAATTAGACCTTTTTTAACTCATCATTATTGAATTCATTACATTGTGTGCAGTTAACCCTTGGAGGTCTGTGGGTGTGTGCACACAATTAAAACCGTTTTAATACTATATTAAGGAGATATGGAGAGTTCTTATGGCTTTCCCACACTTGTTCTGTATACTTTCCTTACGTGTATTTCCCTAGCAGAATATGCCCGGCAGCTTCATAGCTGTCACTGCGCTTCTCCACCATACAATGCAGAAGCAGCCGGTGTTCATTAAGATGTGTAGGGTAAAAGTGTTTCTCACTTGTTTCATTATAAAAATTAGACAGACACAAAAATACACTAAACCAACTAGGCAAAAATTGAAAGTAGTTTCAGTATATGCCTGAATAAACCTACCAGAAATTATCTACCAAGCTCGAGCCAAGGGAAAATTACTATTGATCTATAGAATTATAATTTCAAAATAAGGATTTATTTTTCTATAGAAAGATGATACTGCTACTCATTAGCCCATACTATTATTTATATACAAACATATAAATACACACATGCATTTACATGTGTATTACTTATTCACACCATAACATTTATGCTTTCATACCATTTCTTAATGCACATGTGTACACAGATGCTCACACAAGTGCACATTGTTCAGTAATTTCTTAGACCCAGTCACATTAACACAAGTTCCTTTGTGTGTGTGTATGTGTGAGCAAACATATATATTTTCTAACACTAGAAAAGTAAATATAAACAGGGACCATTTCTGGTCTATGTAGTCTTCAGTACTGAAGACTGAAGTGTTTTTAGTAGCAGAGTGTATTCTGAAAATAAGAGTTCGGGTGTGTAGATAGGTGCATGTGTGAGATTCATTAGCAGTGGACAATGAAGTTCCAGGTGCACCCAGTGCAGATGACAAGGGTAGTGATCACCTAGGTGCCAGGTGAAGGCGTCAGCAGCCACATGCCTGTCCCCTCCCTTGAATCTGAAGCAGAGGTTGCGGACTTTCTTAACTTACCAGTGCAGCTGATATGCTGCTCAGGTTTCCAAGAGTAAGCCATAAGAAACTTCATAGTTTCCCTATAAGCTTCTAGGAGAGGCCAGCCTCCAAGCAAGAAATCTAGCCACTCTGGCATGGCAGTCCATAAGAAAGCACAGTATCTCCATGGGAAAGGTACTTGGAGAGAGCAAAGATGAATTGGCTTAAACCTGCTCCAGTCCCCTTAGCCGGTGCTGAGTAAAATCCTTTAAGGTTACTTTGGCTTCACTGGCTCCCACTGAAATCATACAAAGTGAAGACTGGACGGTCTTCAGCCCCATATCCATGAGATAAGAAAACATTTTTCCTTTACATGGAAAGGCAGTGGATAACACAGCACTAGATAAACATAATTCTGCCCATTGTGTGTGTGTGGACTTCTAGCAATTTATTCCTGGGCAGACGCAAATCTTTATCTTCTCTTTTTGCAAACTCATAGCACAACATAGCACATAGTGTGTCTGTACCCTTGAGCCTTCCATTCTATGTGGGAGGTTCTTTCCCATGCTGTGAAACACAGTAGTCCTATCAGACCTGATGTTTTCACATACCTGTGCTTACCATGGATGATGTTGTCTTTAGAGCTACTTCTCTGTGTGACGGGCACTGGAGGAACTGGGAACAGACAACTGAAGGTGAGAGTGGACCGGGGATTTGCTCCTCACCACAGGACTGATGAGTTTCAGGCACAGCTGGGGACCAACCATGAAAACACTTCGCCCTGTACAGTACTGGTGCCCGGAGTCTTATGCAGGCCCTAGACGTCTGTCACCTTCCTTTCCCAATCTGCTCTTGTATAAATAGCTGAGAACCCCCCTTCCTGATTGCTTTCCACTTTCTGTGTCTTTAGCAGTGAGGTGAGGAGGTAATGCTTCCTTAAACTCAGCGAGATTAAAATGTGAAAGTACGATGTAAACTGTGGAGCAGTATACCAAAGATTGGATGATGGCTCTTCACTCCAGCCAAGCTACTGCTACTAGTGGAAAATATTTAACGTTATTCTGAAAAGTGGGGTATAGACGATGAAGTAAATTTGCAGAGAGGACATTGAACACAAGGATAAGCAAAAATTATATGGGGTGAAGAGATTAAATGCCAATTTTTGAAGAAATTAAAAGTTGACTTGAAAGTAGATGAATAAATGGCAGAGAAGGATGGAGCAGGAGCAGGGAGTGTTCACTGGAGAGGAGCCTCAGACAAGGCGTCACTGCAGAATTTCAGAACGTGCTGAGCAACGGAAGGGCACTGGGTATGGGGAACAGTTGTCTGACATGGAGATCTCCAAAAGAAAGGCACTCAGAACATAGTCCATGGCACCAAGCATATGAAAAACCAGAGTCCACTGGGACAAATCCTCTTTTGTTTCTCCCATCCTCTGTCCTGTTCTCTTTCTTCTTTTGCAGCAGGCTTTACACATTCTACAGGCCAGGATCCCTTTATCTGGCTTGCAGTGGGTCTTTGCATTGGATTTTAGTGAGAAAATATGTAACCAGTGCATGATTTATGTTGAAGTCTTGTATGGAAACTAAATGATATGTGTGTGATTATGCACACACACACACACACACACACACACACACACATGGATACTACCTTGCTACTATTGATATGTGGAGACTAAAATGAGTGACATCATTGTCTTATGTTTTCTTGTTTAAAGCAGAGACTATACTCATTGTACTGATAAGGTATGCTCATTAGACAGTTTTTTCAAACAAGAGATAAACTACATCTCACTTTAATACTATGATATTGGTAGAAGTCACTGTTCCAAGGGAAGCCTGTTTCACTCCACACTATCACTATTACCCTAATAAGAAAAAAAAAAAAAAAAAAAAAAAACCTCATAGTAAAACTGACATAGAAAAGTAAAATGCTCTGTTTATAATGCTTGAGAAGGTAAGAACCAAAGTTGATACAATGAATAGCCTCTTTTCTCTCTTGCTATATTTTTTTTCTTAAGGAATTGAAGCACAGAAAATATGAAAATAAAGACAGACTTGGACTTTGCAAATCAATATACTGAAAGAATGTAGGTCAGCTTGCTCGTCTTCTGGATGTGCTAAATGTCGCTCACAATTACTTTTTAAAGGATCTGGGGCAGGAGTCCTGTCCCTCTGTGCCTGCCCTGATAAAGGTTATCAACTCTGAATCAAGATGGCTGACTGAACAAACAGCTTTCTTCTTTCTCCTCAAGTCACATCAAAATAAGAGAAGAAATATAAAAATAAATCTATATCAGTTTTAGGAACCCCTATTCAGACCCTGATCAATCAGGAAATGTGGAAGATATTTAGCAGATGACCCGATAGACCACAAAAGATGCTTAATATAGGAAATAACTCCAAAAAAGATGAATTAGGAGTTTTCCAGTTTCATCATCGATAAACTTTGAGATTAGAGATAGCTGGCATTAGAAATAGTGATGGGTTTTACTATAGGACAAACAATTCATCTTAGAGGACTCAGCCCCTGCTAATGGCCTTGTATCACACCTGGCCACTGGACTTCTTGCTCAGAAAGAGGGTTATCTCATGACTTTGGGTCTTTACATAACTGGTAGTAATACTAGTGTGGTCAAGAATTTGAATTCTGGCTCTAGTCAACTTTTTTATGTAGTATTCATTCATTAAACAATTTGACATTGCCAGATAGTGTATAAGTTATAGGAAAGAAAATATTTTCTCATCTGTAGAACTGACCCAAATTATGATTCCAGTTTTCTCTGCTCTGCTACTTTTCTGTTGTGACTTTCATCATAGGGTGGAATATTCATGACCCACCTTGTCCTGGAGGAACAGAATGTCCTATGTGCCACATGCACAGAGCTTCAGAGGGCACAGCAGCAGGTGTACACAGAGCTGTAGTCAGAGGCTTGTTTAACCCTGTGTTCAGAGTACAGACATCAGTTTTAGGAATACGCATTTTGACTAACTCAATTCCAGAAGACATATGAATGTTGAAGGGACAGAGATTGTGGGTTATGACTGAAATATCTGCTGTCTAACTAATCAATATGCAAATCAAGAACACATTTAGCTGAAAACCTACAGTCACAATGGAAAACAAACAGGTGTGTTTCCCTTATCTTCCCTGGGAAGTTCAGATTATATGTAATAAAAGTATAAGACTGAATTAATTTAAAGCAATAGTCATCCTGTCAAAAGTTACTATTTGGGGAATTTTTACTCTAATAATAATAATAATTCCTTTTCCTCCCATATTTTTGAAAGGCACTTCATATATTTACCTTCTGTGTTTATGGCATCTATTTAAATGTACTGAACTGTGACATGTTTTCCTTTTATGGAAAAAATTTGATTCCTTGATGTAGCCAGAAAACATTTGGCTAAAAGTCCGGTGAACGAAATGCTTGGTTGCAGGGAATAATATTTTTTGGTCAAAATGAGAATGATTTCATGTGTGGCTCATAAACCAATTAAACAGGAAAGGATTATTGCTTAATAGCCACCTCTCACTCGTGATTACCAATATTGTAGACCTTCCAATTGCCACTCACAGTTCATAGGGAGAAATGAAGAACAATCAAATGAATGAAAACACAGTAATAAAATGATCTTCATCATCGGGGGCTGGAAGGACTGCCTGACATTATTATTCAAGTACAGGATTGCTTGCATAATGCATTCAAGAGTTTTATCAACCCAGTTTTAGAGCCCTGGGATACTCAAATAATATCATGGAATTTTCATCACTGGGTCCTCCCACTTCCAACCTTCTAGTACAGCTTGTAAAGAGGAGTCTATTGCTCTATTTTCTTCCTTCTTTCTTGGTCATGAAAAAAAAAAAAAAAAACTTGGCTATCTCTGCCTCCCGAGTGCTGGGATGACAGGCGTGAGCCACCACGCTCAGCACTGTGGTATGTGGTGCTGATTGTTGGTTGATTGTTGGTGGGCATGAGTCACCATGCCCAGCCTTGTATGTGGTTACCAGGATCGAACTCAGGACCTTGCGCTTGTGAGGCAGGCGCTGGAACCACTGAGCTAAATCTCTGGCCCTTGGCTATCTTTTATTTCATGAGCCCATCAATATATTTTTTTTTTGAGACGGGGTCTCAATTTGTAGTTCAGGCTGACCCTGAGCTCACTATGTAACCTAGGAAAGCCTGGAACTCAGCAATCCTCCTGCCCCTGCATCCTGAGTGCTGGGATTACAGGTGTGAGCCACCACGCCAGGCACTGTGGTATGTGGTATTGATTGCTGGTGGGCATGAGTCACCACTCCCAGCATTGTATGTGATTACTGGGATCAAACTCAGGACCTTGTGCTTGTGAGGCAGGTGTCAGAAACACTGAGCTAAATCTCTGGCCTAAGCCCCATCAATATTAATTTCTCTTCTGCGATTTTTTTTTCTGAGGTAACTAGTGTGGATTTTTTAAAACATTTGATTGAAACATTTGTGGATTCCAGACTCACCTTAACCTTCACATGCAGTTGTGATTTGCTTTAAATTCAGTAGCCACCTGTCTCAGCCTCCTGAGTGCTGAGCTTATAGGGGTAGGCCATAAGGTTGGGCTTGTGCCTATTATTTTAAAAATCTTTCCAAACTTTTCTAAGTTCCTGCTTTCTAAAATAGAGTCACTCCCTTTGAAAACATTTACTTCTCTGAGGAGGAAAATACCTTCTTAAGAGATACTCCCTCCCAGGATCATTCATCAAGAGGCCCTGCAGGGCAGGCAAAGGTCAAGGGGGAGAATAAGATGCATAAGACAGATGGTCTTTCGACTACATATACCTAGCTCTCTGGGCTGTTGCTAAGGGTTTGTCTTTGCATCGAGAACATACTCAGCATGTGTGAATCTGGCTACACATCCTAGTGGGAGGGGATTTATGTGGGTAATTCCTTCTGAGCAACATTAGAGACACAGCCTATTATCTCCTAACTTTCTGATTCCTACTTCATTTTTTTACTAATGAATGATTCATGTATTATTAATAATGGTAAAAATAATACTCTGCAATTATAGTATGCTCTTTTTCTCTCCAGGGTGCTCAGTGGACATTAAGTACATAATCATTTTTTCATTCATATTGTCCTGGGGGGTGGTTGGGAGGCTTACCGCTGGGGATATCAGCTTTATATTATCCTTGTTCTGCAAACACACATTTTTGTGCAAATGCCAATTTTCTGCATTCTTTAGGAGAAAGACACTGAGATCCTTCTTCACCGTTAGGTACCATAACATTGTGACAATTTGCACAATTCAGAACCAGGAAACCACTGAATTTTTAGCTTAATAGGCATGTTGGGCAGACACATTCAGTCCCTGCTCCTGGCTCATCTTCTACCCAACATGTAAATATGCAAGTGCCTTGGGCCTCAGGGATCTTTTCTACTCTCTCTCTTTCGAGGATTCATGATGCCATATAGTACAAGGGTTAAATGCCATATCTTTGCTGAATGTTCCTCAATTAATATTCTCTAGCTCTCACTCAGTTAGCTCTCTGACTGGCATCTTCCTCCATATATATAGAACAGCTCTGAGTTCAGATGTTTGATCTCTTCCCCTTCCTCCCACCACTTCCACATCTAATCAGATCCTTTCCTCAACTTCCTTGTCTTAGTTAAAGGCATGCCTAAGTGCTGTATACTCCCAAATTCACATTTATTAAAATCTTAATGCTCAAGATGATGACACTAGGAAGCAAGGTCTTTTGGAGGAGATTAGGTCAGGGGAATTGTGCCCTTATAAGTGGAAGCAGGTGCTTTGCCTCTCCTACTATATGAAAACACAGGGAGAAGATACCATATTCAAAGCAGGACACTGATTCTTGCAAGATATTGAATCTGCTGAGGTCTTGATGCTAGACTTCCAGACTCAAAAACTATCTGAATTAAACTCCTATTATTTGTAAGCTACTCCATGTATAGTATTTTATTATAGAAGCCCAAATTAACACAGATATTAATATCAGTCTAGTTTAAGATTCTCCTTAGCTCTTTCTTTCCCCTCACCTTCCCATTTCCATCATTCAGTCTTAGGGTATACTGGTCAGATTTTTGTGGCTGTGATTGAATACCCGATATATACAACTTAAAGTTGAAGTTTATTTTATCTCATTATTGCAGAGGTTTCAAAGCAGAAACTGGCTTCAAAGCAGAAACATGGCCAAAGGGTGTGGTGAAGTAAAGCTGTTCCTCTCACAGTAGTCATGAAAGAGAAAGCCAGGGAAGAACTGAGCAGAAAAGGACAGGAAATGACTCACCCATTCACACCCAGAGGGGTGCTTTACTAGTCTCCCAGGTATCTCTCAAGTCAATGGAGTAAGCAATAGAGATTAATCACCACATGTGGTTTCCATTTTCAGCATGGTTTATGCCATCATCTTCTCCCTAGACTACATCAGTCCTCTCTGGTCTGACCTCCCTCATCCATTTGTGACATTCAACAATCCATTTCCATCACAGCTGAGGCAAAAATTCAAAGTGTGAAACTTTTGAAAGCAGCTTCTCTTTTAAGGACCACTCTCCATGTGCTTGACTGCTGTTGATCATGGGTTTATGTTTGACTCCAAACCCTGCAAGCCCTCCCTGGCCTCCTTGACCTCATTTCATTTCATCCTGCTCTTTGCTGTTGGTGCTCAAGGTACGTGGACCATTGTCCTATTCCTGGAACAAACCAGTCTTCTATGTGTTATTTCTTTCTACTTGGAATATTTCTCCTAACATCTTCATCATAATGACTATTCTCATATTATGATATAGTTTAGCGCCAAAATAGCTCATGAAGACATACTTTGAGATTTCACCTAAATAATCTTCTTTATAACAAGCTCTTTCTCATACTAACTTATTTATCCCATTCATTTAGATTATTCTTGTCTAAAGCAGTTAATTGTATTATTTGCTTTTCTCCAAGGTACCATTTGCCCCTCATACTTTTTATGGTTCAGTATTTTACCTATTTCTGTTTTATCAAGCCATGTATGCTACAAAGTAAGTGACTACAAATACTAATACTTTTAGTACTTTACTGATACATGTTTGTAGTACATAATTCTCACAATCCTTGTGTGGAGTCAATATATGTAAGTAAAAACTACTATTGAATGGAGGAATGAATGAATGAATATAAGTGATAGTGACTATATATCTGAATACAGGAAATTGACCTCATTTCAACAGACCTCTAAATATATGTTATGTAAAGTCTGATGGAAAGTGCTAGAGGGAATAGAGGACAGAAAAATAATTCAAAGGCTTTTATAATAATCCAGGTAAGTAGTGGACAGGACATGGATGAAGGTACAAAGAGCAGGAAGATACAGTTGAGAAGGAGAATCAATTAGATTTGAGGATGACACAATAAAAAGAGTGTCAGAAGTTGGTTTAGGTTTTCCGGAACCATCTGAGTGGATGAGGATATTATTGACTAAATCTGAAAATTGTGAGGACAAAATTTAGGGTTTGCAATTGCTAACATTTGAGGAAGTCTGACCAGACAATGGTAATTGCCCTATTCTCTACAATGGCTCCCTCTCACAAAAATGCCCCCATAACTATATTTTTATATAACATGGTCCTTTAGTAATAGCCAGCTGGCTCTGTAATGGTCATTTAATCCAATTTGAGTCAATCATACTCTTTTCTTGCAATTTTGGAATTGGAATTGATTAATAGCTTGTCAGGCTGTGGGTGTGGCTAGAATTGAGGTACCACAAATCCTCAAACTGTGGGGTTGTCCCTTATTATAAGCAACATAGGAATTCAGTTCTATATGCCAAGAGAGCAAAAATCAGAGAGTCAGAGAAAAACGGAAAGGAGCATTGGATGGGGATGGAGGAAAGCACTGCTTTCTGAGGACTATTCAGTTTGTGCATAAGTTACCCCAGAAGCCCAGCTGCCTTTGCTTTTCTAGAGATACTTTAAAACCCAGAATATGGCAACCAATTTCTCATCACTCCTGATTAACTTATTTTAATTTATTTTATTGGTACATTTTATATACACATTATGATCACAATCGACAGTGAGAATTTCTTCCAGTACATGACATGACTTAATTCTCCTTTTTCCCATTCCCCTGCCTTCCTAAAGCATCCACCCCCATATATATAAGCTGTTTCCTTTTTATATCATCAAATATTCTTCTTTTCCATCTTTACTTACCCCAACTCCCTTTTCCCTTTGAATATTTTCATATTATTTCATAATACCTATCATATATTTTAGAACTCATTTACACCTTCAGTTCTTCTTACTGGAGAAATGATATGGTATTTATGCATTTGTATAACAATTATTTTTTAAAACTTCCATTAAATACAAAAAGTTATGAATTTACATACACACATATTAGATAACTCAGCAGAGAATGCCATTTTTTATAGAGTGATTGAAAGGGCCAGAGATTTAGTTCAGTGGTTCCAGAACCTGCCTTGGAAGTGCAAGTGCAAGGTCCTGAGTTTGATCCCAGTAACCACATACAATGCTGGGTGTGGTGACTCACACCCACCAGCAATCAGTACCACATACCACAGTGCCAGGCGTGGTGGCTCACGCCTGTAATTCCAGCACTCGGGAGGCAGAGGCAGGAGGAGTGCTGAGTTCGAGGCTTGCCTGGGCTACATAGTGAGCTCAGGGTCAGCCTGAATTAAAAATGAGACCCTCTCTCAAAAAAAATAAATAATAATCACTGAGAACGTTTGCCTCAGACTCCTGATGTGCATAGAGGAAGACTTTTTAAAGATACATTGGGTCCCCACTACATAAGATATTAGAAGCTGTTTGGTACCTGAAAAGTTAAATGCTTTGAATTTAATAATGATATAATGCAGAAGGTGTCACAAGACAGTGCTGTCTGTGATTAATCACCAAATGGTCCAGACAATAGTGCGGTCTGAGTTCAAAAGCTACTAAGAGCCAAGGGCTGAGCAGGCAGGTGAACTGCAATAAGGGTGGAGGACAAGGGATGCAATTGGAAGGGTGACTGAGATTTCTATAGTGGAAGAGGAATGAGAAATCCTTCATGTGAAGATACCACAAATAAATTCAATTAGGTAGAGCCCAGATGTCCAAAACTCTTTATCTAAGAAGGGTGCTTGATGGATGGAAGTGACAACAGACAAGTCTCTAGTCTGCATAAAATAGTTTAGCCTTTTCTTTCAAAGGGAAAAGTTTCTTTAGCTCCCCTGAGAAAAGGCAAGTTTCACACCAATCTCTTTCAAACCTGCCTTTAAAGTCACCTTAGTCAAAGGAGGACTTATGCCTATGCTGGGGACTGATGACAACTCCCAAGCACACAAGCAGGTCTCTGAGACTGTTTTTTCTTTATTCCACGGAATAATCCTTCCAGGAAAATTCCCCTGCAGAGGACCGAGAAGGTTGGAAAATGTTCTGCCCTCTCTATGGCAGGACTGAAAAACTAAGAGAACAGGAAGAAACAAGCCAGCCCTTGACAGCTGAGCCGCATGAGGGTGAAGGGATGGAGAATGGGAGCCATGTGGAGCCCATCAGATCCGGGAAGCTCAGTCTGCGCTGGCCTGGGCCTGACCCTGCGAGGAGGAAGCATTTGTAAGCCAAGGCCCTGCTCAGCTCCCAGACACATGTGTAAGCAATACCAGCCAGGCTGCGCCTGCCACAGGGTCAGGACTCTCCCTAACAGAACACACATGGGAGTCTCCGTCTGCCCAGCCAGGACACATCAGCTGGGCCTCAGCCTCCTCTTTCAAAACAGCAAAACTTCTCATAAGGAATCTTTAAAATAAAATTGCCCATTGTAAATACAAACAAACTTCAAATCCTGATCTGCTACTAGAAGCTAGTACAGATGCTTAAAAGAAAAGAAGAAATCGTAGAACCCTCCAAGATGGGCATTTCAATGTCTGCTTCCTAAGGATGATACTTGTTTTTTTTGTTTTGTTTTGTTTTGCTTTGTTTTGTTTTCTCATTTCTTTTTTTCTGGAAGACAGTTTTCCAATCCTTAAGTGTATTTATTCAAACCAACCTTGCGTATACAAAGATCTGATCTGTCAGCATTTTGCTCCATTCAGACACCTGGGTCATTTTTTATAGGCACATAAACCACAATCATAAACTACCCATGTCTTGTCCAGACATCAGCATCACTATTTCCATATGAATCTAGGTCAAGGCAATAGCAAAATATGAAAACCCTGGCATACCAGGAAGAAAGGAAAAACACCCACCGGAGAGTGTGAATTCAGCTCCTAGTCCAGCCATCCTGTGTCACACAGAGAAAGTTAGAACCGACCCCCTGAAGTCAGCCTTTGCTCCAACAGGCTTTTAAAAACTCAGACAGCTGAGCTGTCCCAATTTGAATCAAATCCCACTCTCCTAAATGCCATAGTCTCTTCTTCCTCCTCTTTATATCTACTTACACATGGAGAAAAAAAAAATGAAGGGACTAGGGCAAAGCTTATTAGCACGTAAAATCAATGAAGCTGCAGTCTATACAATGAAAAATTAATACATGTTAATTAATTTTGAGCCGTAATTAATTAATGTTTGTAAAGCACTTCAAGATTCTTGGATGAAAGGTGATATAAATGTATTTGGGTATTGTTTTATGGCGTCATTCTGGCGTTTTGCATTCAGGTTCTACACTATGTTACTACAAACAATAGTAACTACTTTCAATAAAAGAACCTCGGATATCCTGTGATCATTTGTAAATTTCTAAGTATCAACTCACGCCCTACAGAATGTAGCACCTACAGTCTGGTCAAAAGCTGGGCAGTGATTGTATGGCCAAGTGGAAACAGATTCATGGTAATATGAAAGGACCTTTGAAATAACCGGAAAAGTGGCGCACGAATCACTCCAAGTTAATCGCTAAGTAACCCCATTATGTATTTCTGCACCTGAAAATAAAACCACAGATGCTTTTTAATGTCACGCCCCATATTTTCTTCCCTGTGTGCTCTTGGCCTGTGTCCGGAGTGAGCTTGTTCCCAGCTCCCTTTACCTAAGCACTGTGCGTTCGGCAGCACCACCTCATGCATCAGCCTCCCAGGAGGCTCCGCGCCCAGACGTCACAGTCCTTCCGCGTCTCCATCTCCTGATGCTACGTTACAAGAAAGAGAATCTCTCAAGGGAAGTGGCCTTGGTCCTGCTGAAGAGCCTTAAATGTGTTTGCAATTTAAAACAGCAAAGTTTGTTTTATATCTAGAAAGATATTGAGGGAGGTGAAGTAATTTGCCAAATATAGGGCCACTATTTCACTGAGCCTACATATGGTAAGTACTGAGAAGTATTAGTGCTTTAAAGAATATTCTATATTGTCCAAATAGGAGGATTAAAATGCAGATTTTCTGCAAGTTTAATTTCTCTGAACCTCTTCATAAAGCTTTTCTGCCATTTTCCCTCTTTTCATCCTCTTTAACTTTGTTTTCTATTTAATTATGGTAACTAAAGATTGTTTTCCTCTTAGGTAAAAACAAAAATAATGTAGGTGAGGATTGTTTAAGCTATGAAAAAAATCATATTCTAATGCTTAAAATTTTTAAAGATTATTTTTATATCACTAAAACATTTATACTCAGATATGTACTTCAAGATGTAGACATGTAAAATTAGCTCTCTTGGCAAAGACATGACAAGTAAAGATTTTTATAAGTTTGCTTTGGCTGGGTTTTTGGTTACATTTTAGTGAGTTTTAGAAAATAATTACAAGTACAACATTTGTTCATTGAATATTACTGTACGAAAAGTCAGAAATTTATGAAGAAGGAAATTAGCCCTGTAGAATCTTAGACCATGGAGTGAACCTCCCTGCAACTTCGCGTGGCGTTTCCTCTATAAGGTGCATCTGGAGGTCTCTTTCTCTTCTTTAAGAGATTAAGGCCTATTTTTGTGGCCTCATTTAAATAATTTCCTCAGAGACCTTGTCTCTACCAAATATATAAAGTAGGCCTGTTTAGAGGACCTGTGACTTCTTTAAATGTCTTACAAATATGGTTACATTAGTAGGTACTGGTAGAGTTAAAGTTTTAATATATGAATTTGGGGTGAACATAATCTAGTACATAAGTCTACCAATAAAACTATTTCTACAAATAATTGAATAGTGCAATTTTTTGAGACAAAGTCTCTCCATGTAATTCAAACTGGCCCTGAACTCACTAGTAGCCCAGTCTGAACTTGAACTTTTAGCAATCCTTCCACCTCAACTTCCTGAGTGCTGGGATCGCAGCTAAGTGCCACCACACCTGGTGGGTGGTGAAAAATTTTATATAGTGTATCTTGCATAAAAATGGATATATTCTATTAATCCTAAGAATTGCCTGATTTGAGAAACTGCTTTTTTTTTTTTGTACTGGAATTAAACTCAGTACCTTGTGCTTGCCAGGTAGCCAGTTGAACCACTGAGCTACACCCCTAGCTCTTGAGAAATTCCTTTTTACTGATTCTTTTTCTCCCTTCCCTTCCTTCTTCCTTCCCTCCCCCCTCTTTCCCTCTTTGTCTCTCCATCTCATCTAAAATTAAAATTAAAACAATAACAGCAAATAAGAAGTACATGGAATGAAATCTCCTATTGTACAAGTATGAAGAAATAGGTACAAAGAGGTGCAAAGAGGTTCTAAATACCTCATTTGAGTTGGCCGAGGCTGCTGCTGGAGCGGGGACAAACCAGAAAAAGAGGCATGCATGTAAAAGTCAAGCTGGATGCTGGCTGTGGAGTCTCTGACTGGAAGTATAGCTATGATGTCTCAAACTACACTAGCATCAAGTACAGTAACAAGCTGATGATATTCTTGGAGCTCAAATACATCTCTTTGAGTAAAGGAGCACTGAAAGCTTCTCATGAGTATTCTTTCTTAGGTGGCACTTTCCTGCTTGCCTTTGGAGCTGTCTGTCATCTGTTATTGCAGGGGATTCCACCATTGTTTTTGAGATTGTTTTGCTGATTTTTCTCCTCAAGGGTACACACAACAGACTCAGCACTTAGGTATTTAGTCGAGGTCTTACTGAATTCATTCATTTTGATGTCTTCCACCTTCCTGATTAAAGAGGCACCACAATGTAGTGAGGGGAAGGATACTCTCCTCAACCATATTTTGTTTGCAGATCTCAAAGAGAAGGACCAGAGTTCTTACATTCTTTTAGGTATGACTTTTTGACTGGGTACTGACAGCCACACCACCACCATCCAGAATTACAATAAAGTTCCCAGGAATTTGACTTCAAAGATCAAAAGTCTGTGTGACTCAGCACAACTCTGGAATGAGATGAATATTGTCCTTAAAGCAGCTACTGTCTTTCTTCCAAGTTTAAGAATTCTGATTTCCTTCCCACAGGTGATTTCTTTCCCATCCATTATGCATCAGAGAAGCTTAGTGTGGTTTTCCTCCTCTAATTACTCATCATTTTGATCCTGAGAGAAGTTATTCAACTAGTCACTTTTCCCTATTGATTATTAGAGTATATGAAAACAAAAATAGAATCATTCCCAGCCCTGGAAATACTTCTACGTAAGCCTACATTTGCACTGAGCATGAAGTTCAGGACATTGCTGAAATCTTGTTGCCTAAAACCATTTGATGTGTAACATCTGCCTCCAGGAAGATGATAAGTACCTGAAAAGTGGTGATCCTTCATCAGATCCAAGGACAACAACAAACTTCCCAAAGTATCATCTGTTACAACTGAAGCTCAGATATGCTTTGCAGTGAAGTTATCTATTCAGGGGTTAACATCTGGGACTAGTGTAATGTGTAACACTGCATGTTTGGTTCAATTTCATAATATAATCTCAAAGGCTATTGCAACACAGATTCCCTGCCAAAATTTTAATTGAATTAAAAACACCCCTCAGTACCCTGTTATCCTATGGGATTTAGCCGGTAGCCCCCACCGACTAAGGAACAGGCCCTCCAGATGCTCCAAACACTGTCGCTTCTCCATGTCTCCAGTTCGACCTTCAGAGAAAATACAACCACTCATTCGGTGGCTGGTTGAAAGGAGGTATACTCAATTACTTTTGTAGAACAAAGAAACATGAAAGCAAGAGAAAACTCAGGTGCAAAATAGTTACCACCTTTTTATTTTGAAAATATAAACAAGGGGAATATACTCCACTGCTGGCTCACAGTAGAAAGTGAACAGGCTTTTCAATCTACACAACTCCTACTAGAGTTAAAAAGGTGTTTTAGTTTCAGTTAGAGGCTGTGAATGGAGATGGACGGGACTCTCCTAAAAGTCATGTTCTTTACCTTGTTCTGAGGTGCATCTGAGCTGCCGTGGGTGGGACTGGAGGCTGGAAGAGCAAGGCTGGGCGATGGGGTACAATGTGGGGGCGGGTCTCTGCCACCTTTTGCTTTCCACACGCAGCCCTGGAGAGATGGTTGACGGCACAGGTGTCATGAACCCTTTGATTCACAGCCTTCTCATCTGGCTCTACAGTGCTCTGGTGCCTTAATAAGATTCAGCTAAAAAGCGACTTCCTTCTTTTCACAAATTGAAAGAGAAAATCTGTTTGGACATTTTTAACGGAAATAGGGGGGAAAAACTTCTGCGTTTTCTTGCATTTTCTTCTACTAAGGTTGTTTCTCTCTCTTAACAGCTTTCCACCTCATATGTTCATAGTGCTAACTGGATCTTTCAGCATTAAACAAGAGAAATAATGAGAAAATATTTACATTTCAGATTAATGGATATAAAGATCCAAATAGGATACCACCCAATGGACATGTTTTTAACTAGGAAAATTTTGTGTAGTAACTGGAGGCATAAGTGAATTCTCTCTTATAGCTGTTAATGAAGTTTATTTAAATGCATATGTGTTTTAAACTACTTTTTATTGAAATATAATTTATATGTATTAAAATAAAAATTTAATTCTGAGAATTTGACAAATTCAATGTATAAAACTATCAAAGTAAACTATAGAAATATATATGGAATCCTTTTTTTTCTTCCTAATCCAGTGCTACTGTCCCTTAAGGGGACTTTCTTATTTCTGTCACCTTTGTTAGTTTAACCTATTCCTAACTCTTATGCAATGTATGATGTTGTATTCTATATCTAGCTTCTTTATTGAGTATAATATTCTAGAAACGCATCCCTTTTTTGTTTATGCACTATGTATTCTGTTGGAGTGGATTGTTCAGACTTGGTGGTTATGAAAGATGTGGTTATATAGTCTTGCATAAGCCTTTTCGTGAACATCTTCTTGGACTAATACCTAGAGCTGAATTTGGTGGGCCACAGGCAACATGTGTAGCCATACTTGGCACCAGGCATTAAAGGTATGTACATTGTACAACTTTATGTAATGTTGTACATTATACAGTGTTAGTGGCTCCATTCACATCAAATAAAATCCCTTAGTATAGGCAATTTGTATTCTATTTTTAATGAACTTTATACTCTGTTGGATTTCCTTAACCTTCACAACTCTGCAAGTTTGTTTATCTAATGTTTCATTTTAACTTCTCACTGGACATTTTATATATCTATTGGCATTATATGTTTAGTGGTTGCTCTAGAGTTTACAATATAAATCTGATATTTAGAAAGTTTAAATTCAAATAATATTGTATTTACTAAAAGACAATATAATAATCTTTAAAAATAATAATGTATGGAAAGCCTTTTTACATGTATTTTTGTTGTCATGTTTCCTACTTTTGGGAATTTAAGTTATGCACATTCTCTCCTCTATCACTTTTTAAAAGCTAAAATTTTTA
This sequence comes from Thryonomys swinderianus, assembly GCA_004025085.1. Classification (NCBI taxonomy): domain Eukaryota; kingdom Metazoa; phylum Chordata; class Mammalia; order Rodentia; family Thryonomyidae; genus Thryonomys; species Thryonomys swinderianus. Next base: position 25,922 of record PVIC010008925.1, on the reverse strand, counting down.
ATTGCATCTTCTTTGAAAAGAAGGAAGTGATGGTTTCCTGGAACTTTATACTTGCTACCCAGTAGGTTAAGTGTCACTTAACAGTTTGAAAGAACCTGTCCCTATTAATAGGCTCACATGCATACATTTATCAAAAGAAACTTCAAGAATGTTTATACCAATTTCATTCTTAATAGTTTCAGTCTGGAAATTACCTATTGTCCTTTCAGAGTAAAATAGAGAATTCAATTTTGGTCATTCTATAGAATTTCACAATGTAAACATTAAGGGAAAGACCCTAGAAACAAAAGTTCATGTCATATTAATCTTCACACATAAAATTCAAAACTTTGCAAAATTAGAATTAGCTTCAGAAATTAATACAGAATCTGTTTCAAGAAGTGGGAAAGTTATGACAAAGGAAGGAATAAAGAATGTTTCTGGAATAGTTTAAACATTCCATTCCTGCTATACATTGTGTGAAAATTAATCATCTTGTATATATGACTTACTTCTCTTTGAACATGTTATACTTTAATAACAATTTTAAAAGAAAAAAGTACCTGACCCACTCCAGTATTACTATATCTTATTAAGTACTGAATTTCAAATCAGGAACTTGCTTTGATCTATTTCTTTTCTAAACTCCTATATTTTTAATCTGTATCTTTGCTAGATTCACTAACCATGTCCTTCATTATAGTCATCATCTCTTGAGTTGTCTGTGTAGTTACTTTTTACTTCTTTTTTTCTATACACTCATTCATCTGCTTTGTTACTTCTACTGGAATCACTTCAGAAAGTTCAGCTAGATAGCTTTTGATTTCTTCCACCACATTGCTACATGGGTTCAATTTAGTCAAGCTGGAGATCTGGGGTTGCATTCTTGCTACCATATTTTTAAAGCTTCTAATTGCTTATGGTAAATAGCTTTATTACTAGTATTAAGAATTCTTTAGGAAAGGACTACTTTTCAGAGATGCTTCCTAAGTATAGCTGGTATTTAGCTTTTCAGTCTGTCCAAAGATTCTGCTTCTTCAATTTATTAAAGACTTACCTGGTTGGCCTAGCACCCAGTTCTTCATATGATCCTCAGATAATCTTGGTATTGTAAACAAAGAAACAAACCAGATCACAGTGGCTAAAGTAGTACAATTAGTAATAACAATAGCATCAAGCACAGTCAAGAATTTTTTTTTTTTTTGAGACAGGGTCTTGCTCTGTAGTTCAGGCTGGCCCTGAGCTCAGTATGTAGCCCAGGCAAGCCTCAAACTCAGCAATCCTCCTGTCTCTGCCTCCCAAGTGCTGGGATTACAGGCATGAGCCACCATACCTGGCCACAATCTAGAAATTATGAATTGTGATAACTGTCAATTTTCCACCTTTAAATATACATACAAGATCTATAGTATATAATACAATTTAAAACAAATCAGAAAATTATACATAGTAAATATCTAATCTATTCTGTGATTTTACTCTTGGGGAGAAATTTTAAAAGGGATAAGAGGAAAAAATAAAGAAAAGAAAGAGGTTAGAAGCAAGACTGAAGACAAGGGAAGATAGCCCAAGGAAACTGGGTTATCACTGGGTTTTTCACCAGTTTCAGGAAACTGGTGAAAAAAACCAGGAGGAAAAAACAAAAAAAAAAGAACAACAACAACAAAAAAAGAACTAAAACAACATTCCCATTCCTGGAAGAAGAAAAAAATACAAATGGACAGAAAATTTCTCTGTGATTTCAAGCATATGGTTATTTTCTGAGGTCTATACTTTTGTGATAGTGTTCAATTTAAGGTGTAACTCTGCTGTCACTCCATCAGAACCCTTTTCCATGCTAAATGATCTTACCAGGCCTGCAGTAGGGTGAGAGTGAGATTCTGATTTTTGTATTATCAAACCCACAGAATTTCAGGCTGATCCTGGCCTCTGGTTGTTGGGTTAGGGCCTGAGTTGTTCAGGATACAACACTCTGGGTGTCTCTTAACAGCCTGACCTAAAATTGTCTTTCTCCCAGTCACTGTGGGATTTCAACATTGGGAATCCTGAGATGAAGACAACTCATGGATGACCTGAGTTTTGGGTTCAGTTGATTCCTCCCTAAAATGACCTCTAGCCAAGCACCCTCTCAAGGGAACATGGCAGTGAATTGAACTGTAGTCATTTTCTAGCTATTGTAGCACACAATATCCATTGTTCAATTCTTCTGATACATTTCTTACTGGACGCCTCTAGAGTCAACCACCCTCACTATGTCTCACTAGTTCCTCCTCCCTCATGTACTGAGCCAGGAGCCAGGAAAAAGGTATAGTTTTAGCCTTCCTTGTGTGTGTGTGTGTGTGTGTGTGTGTGTGTGTGTGTGTGTGTGTGTGGTGATGGTTTGTTTCTTTACTTTCTCTGTGGGATCCAATTTTCCCTTCAAATCTTTCCTAGGCCCCCCAAGGATTCACCTACCCCCTTCGTTTCTCCCCCAGTGTGTTATTTTCCAGTGTCATGACTTGAGTTTTGGAAAGTTGAGTTGCTACGTACCATTTCACCATCTTCTCAGAAGATCTGATACTTTATTTTAGTTCTAAGTTGTTTATCATCTTGATAAAACCAGTGAATCTCTAAGGTTTGTTTGTTTGCTTTTCTTATTTGTCAAGTCAGCCCTGAAGTTCCATGATCTGTTCTCTTGACCACAGATATACATTACTCTGGCTCAAGAACATAGTTTTTCTGTCCTTTCACTCCACCAAGAGAATATTATGCCTTATGAGTCACCTCCGAGCTAAAGCAGATAGACATAAAATATTTTACACTTTCTCTTCTTGGTCTTACTGACTGACATAAAAGCACTGAGTTAAAATAGCAAAGTCACACAAGCAAATCAGCTTATGTTTCATTCCTACATGAAGGCTGCTTGGAGCCACATTTTTTTATAGACCTGTATACTGTGGATATGTTAAGCAACTGAAATTGTGAACTAGTCTGATTAATACAGGAACTACCTTAACCAACCTTATTATAATTTCTTTCATGCACTTGAATGGTGTATTTCCTAATGTTTAGAATGAAAATTTTAACATCTCTTCAAAGAGAAAATGTAGAAGCGAACTCAGTAATCATACATAGATTGAGCTTGACTTTAATGTTTCAACCTCTTCTCAAATCTAGTGAAGGATAAACTTGCCCCATCCTAGTGCCCTTAGCTGAGACTGGCAGACATAAAAAAAAAGTGGTGCCAGAGACTTTTCTGGTCTGGGAGATCAGAGAGGGACATTGATCAAAACAGGAGCATCGTAAAATACACTTTTTATGATTTGACTTTCATACAAGTACCTCTGTGGCTTGCATGGCTTTTATATTCTGTACATTGTCAATGACCTACATCTAGGACAACAGAAAAGCAATTTTTGTTTCCTCCCATCTTAGAAGAAAACAAATTGAAGGCAAACTTCAAAGAAAAGCTAAAATTTAATGTTCAAAAAGCAAAAAATTATCTGGTATGAACACTATGGTGTTATAAGAACCTGTGTCTGTCTCTGGAGATGCACACATGAAGAGACACCAACTCTGTTCTTTTTGAATTTGCCATCTTGTTTGGTTTAGGGTAAGACAGACATTTTTAATACCACAAAATGTTCAGATTTAGCTCTCTTGTCTTTACATTCTTATATTTTCCCAAATCAATCTTGCTAATCATATGGTTTCAACTTCCACCTATGTTTTAAGGATTACAAAATCTGTGAGTTTTGCCAACATTACTCTTGGAGCTCCAGCCTTATATATCCAACTAGATAGTAAGTATAATACCTGAGTATCCCCATGGACAACTTCAGCTCCATGTGTCCAAACCCTAAGTCATCATCTATACCTTCCAAGTGTGCTTCCTTTCTGTTGAGACTATTTTAGTACATGTATTTCCTCTCAGTAAGCTTTCTAAAATTGGATTAGAACCATCAGTATGATTTCTCTAAAATTCTCCCGTAATTCCCACAGTAGAAAAGATGAATTGCTACATCAGAATCTTCACATGTGCTAATTCCTTCAGTAGAATACTTCTTCTCTAGGTATCCAGTCTGGATCTTTCACTTTTATAAGTCGTCTTCTCTTTTTAAATTATGTCTCATTTCATGGTTTCTCTAACTGCCTGCATAAAATAATAAATAGCATATCCTATCTTTATTTCTCTCCTCAACTTTCATGGCATTTAATATTCACTTAGTTTTTGTACATGTATATTTATTTCTTTTTACTTTGATCTCCCACTACCAGAACAAAATCTGCTTAAGAGCAAGTCCTTATTATCTCCAGTGATGAGGAAGTCTTATTGTATAGTGAGCCTTTGATTAATATTTTGAGTGAGTAAATTAGAAGAGGCAGAGGATGGAGCATCCTTAGCCTATACTTCTTTTGTTTTTCTTCTTTTCTTTTTAAAATAAGAATACAAAACAATTCTTACAAGTATCTGGGAAACTTTCTGTCATACAGGAGTTAAATATCATCCTTAAAGTAAGGGGGGACAAAAAATTCACGTTTAACTTTTCCTCCCTGCAGTTGGAGGAGGGAAGAGAGAGGAAGATGGGATGGATCTGAGTAACTCATTCCAGTAGTGCTAGCAATCCTGCCCCACCTAGCCAAAACTTGCCCTTTATTTTTTCATATTTCAATCAGCATCCCTTCTTGAGAGTCCCTGTACTGACAACTTCATCTCAAATGTCTATTTTAGGCTCTTTTGCTAAAAGAACCCCATGGAACAATATTTAGTATGATCTATTGCAGTTCTGTTTCCCCTTGTTGAAACAGTCTTCTGTATATTTTGCCTATCAGACATCTCCACTCACCTATACAGGAGGGTCCTCTACCACTGCCTCTTGATTGCTTCTTGATTCCATTATTTTCTGGGTAGCATTTTTTACATCTAAGATTATTTATTTATGAATTTACTTTCCATTTTTTGCAGTGCAGCACAATATTGGTAAGATAGTCCTTTTTTACTCCCTTTATGCTCCATGACCTAAAAGAGTTCATGGCCTGCAATAAAACTAAGGGTTATGCAAGTCACCAAAACCTCAAATGTTGAAAACATGTTATTAAACAAACCAACAGCAAAATTTTTGCTAACAGTTTTTTTTTTACTTCCCTCCAAGAAAGCAATATTAGTTCAAAGATTTTTCTGATCTAAACCCTGTTGGTGAAGGCTCAGAATCAGAAAACATTAAATTCTAGGATTATGGTATTGAACCTAAAAACTGCTCAAGAGAATTAGAAAACTGGATTCAACATTTAACACAGTTTGGTTATATCTTGACTCACTGAAAAATGTATAAAATTCTAAGTACAGAGATTCAGGTACTATAGAATGCCTTTAAGAGCCATATTAAACCTTCATTGAATATATAATATTCTCCATGAAACATCAGATTTAATAAAGATGTACTTTCTAATTGAGTAAATTGACATAGAATTGAGCTTATCAGGATTGACTTCTTTCTGAGATCATGATAAGTTGTTATTTCCCTGAGGTTACCTTTTTTTATTCCTCTTTCTAACTATGAAAATGCAAGACATAATTTCAAAAGAATTGAATTATAAAGGTACACAATTGAGAGTAATAATTTTCCAAGTTTAGGAGTACTCTGGTAGCTTGGAAGTTGAAAGAGCCAGATAACTCTAAAGCTCTCAACCTCTCTCTACCTCACATTATCAGAATTCACTGAGGGACAATCTATGAACTTAATCAAGAGGGAAAAGCAAATGACATTGTCAAAGTATAGCATCAGTAGTGAATTTCAAGCTGAATGGCTAAGAATCATTACCATTAGAGTAGCGCATCACCTCTAATTTTAGGCAAAGATTCTTCATGCTGAAAAAGAACATGGCCCAAAGAGCACATGATGGTTCCTGAGGACACTGTAGCTATCAGTGCTTCAGATATGGAAGAGCCAAATGATGCCTTTGGACTCAGATACTTAATTATTATGACCAGAGGGAAGTTTTGTCAGATGTGTACCCTCTGAACCTTAATTTCCCATTTCAGAAATGTGCTGTCAAAGGATAGTTCCTCCCTCACCATTATTACTCCATCAGAATTCTCATAACAGCTATGAAAATGCTAGGATTTAACCACAAACATCAGGTATCTATTAAGACTTCAGGAACTCTGGATTTACTCCAGAACTCTCTTAAAAGTACCAAAGAATTAAGAGCAAAGACCAAATAACCTATGTAAGCTGCTCCTGGATAAAGAAGGAGAAGAAGGGGAAGCAGAAGGGGCCCACTTGGAGAGACATTCAGAATACGAAGAGCCACCTGCATTTTGAAGTATATTACACTCTCTCTTCCTGTCCTGTAGGACAAACAATGCTTAAAATGAATGTCTTCTCTTTTTATTGTTCTTGTATTCTTTTAAGGTTAGTAAATATATGAGTTCTATGTCATTTATTAAATTCAAATTTTTCTATTATTTAATACTCATACTTCTTTGTTTTACCTCCATAAGTAGAACAATTTTCATGCTCATTTATGCAACAGCATGTGACATAGTTCTGGGGTCAAAGAATATTACCCATGTACATTTTCCCTTTTAGCCAATTTCACTGAATATCTTTCAACTTCCATATGATCCTTTATGATACAAAGAGACCTTATTTGGTTTGTTGGTCCAAAGGGTGTTTGATAATCCCTGGGAACTTTGTAGATGTCAATGTCCCACTCTTGTAACCCTTGTCTCTTTCTCCAACTCCCACCAACATCTCAGTGGGCAAGCATCAGATTCATGGAGGTTCCCATGACTGAATTTTAGGCACCTAAGGAAAGAGAAATAACAATAAAACATTAGTTTTTTTTTTGTCTCTACATCTGATATATTGGAATATGTTCTCTAGAGACCTTTATCCACCAAATCAAAAGATCTAGACTTTCCTTATCAAAGTAGCTATTAAGTCTTTTCCACCATTTTAGCTTAGTGCAAAAGCTGTGAAGAAGAATTAAATTATCCCCTATCCACATACATTTAGTATTTTGAGGGTACATCTCAGCGTTCTGGAGAGACTCATTTCAAAATGACCTCTAACATAGTTAACTTGTTTTTCTATTGTCACAGTCAGGAATAAAAAAATATATATATATCAGCTTCATTTTTCAAACATATTTTTTGGCTTCTGATCTTTTGAGCAAGGAAAGTGAAAGAAGACCCAGAAAAAAATCTAAGAGGTATTCATGGATTTTATAAGGCTTAGGTATCTGACTCTAAAACTTGGCTTTGACCGTAGCAGCATTTAATAAAATACTGTTGACTGAAGTAAATTTTCACAGCATTTACTTTTGGTAAAAGGTTCAGTAGTTTTTAAAATAAAGAGATCTATGATTTCTGATACTGCTGACATTTTATAACCAATAAACTGTCTGGAAATATTCATATAGTCCTTTCAATAGTTTAAAATAAGGAATCTTAAGTATAAAGTTTTCCCATACCACAATTTACACCTTCCAAAATTCTATGTACATCTCTACCTTCAGCTTATATAATTTTCTGCAAATGCTTTGTCATGCAAATCATTAATTGTTATGATGGGAGATGATGTGGGTGTCCATTTTGTTTCCTACTACAGTAAAACAGTCAAAGCCTGGGTGAGGATTGTTGGGTAGCCTGCCTGCTACTCTTACATAATCATGTGCTTCCAGGTTGACATGGTGGCTTTCAACTCTGTTCAGAAAAAGCTGAGAAAACCAACCAACATTTCCCACAGCTATAATTTTCAGAATTCTTAGTAGTCTACTTCTTGTATTTATCTTATTTTCCTGGCTGCTTCTACATGAGTAGATAAAAGGATCTGTCCTCAGCTTGCCAGTTAAGCTCCAGCTAGCTCCCTTTCTCTTGCTGAGATCATCTCCAAGAATACTCTCAAATCTAAGTTTATGCATCTCCTTCATTGACTTCTTAATGCTCGAAAGGAAGTGTGCAATGGATATAAATGTTGAGTTTTTTCTTATGTATATGCAAATGCATTTGCTTACTGCTAAAATTAGAGTTCAACTAGATATAGAAGAATCATGAGGTAGATGAAATTTCCCTAAACACTTCCTCCTATGTTCTTCTCTGCTTCCTTCATTTCACTATCTCCTGCTAGAGAAGTGGTCACAAAATGAGGAACTATCAACTTCCCATCCCCAGATATACAGTCTATTTATATAAAGCACATTACTATGTTAGTCTCTGTGTAATCTATTTCTAATATGCTTCCATTAAAAACAAAACATGAACCTGACTTCCCCAAAGTCTCTGAGAAGAAGAACTGAGAAGAATAATGAAAGTTCTTATAGGTTTTCTTACATTTTCATTTTACATCCTGGATTTGCCACACTCAACCCTAATGGTCCCATCTTTTTCTCTCACAGAGGTTCTTTATCTAGACCCTAATATAGACAGAGATTCCTGATGTTCTCAGCAAAACAGAGATAACCTTAGGTTAAAAAAAAAACTCACTGAAATACAAAATGGAAACCACAAAAGGAAATGATAAAAGAAAATATAGGCAGCTTTTTAAACATTTTAACACAAAAGTTTTTATGTTAAACACTCAAATAAAAGGAGAGTAGAACCAACTTACTGACTATAAGAGCTCTTCCTTAGATAAGAACAAACTAATCTGAAAATTGTTGGAACAACTGGAGAGGCAGTTTTTCTCCCCTCTCAGACTTCTAGGTCTATCCCTCATCATTCTTGTTTTGTTTTCTCATCTTTAATGTTGGTCCTATTTAAACCCTATAAAATAGAACACTATGCTTGTTTAATTCTTCTTACTTGAAAGGCACATACACCATTTCCAGTTGGAGAAACATCACCTTTAAATGTGGGACAATCATTACAATTTAGACATGTAATGATTCAGTCAATAACCATGGCAGTTATTAGCTGTGTGAGTTTGAACATATGAGTCCCTTCCTGTGATTTAGTTTCCCTGTTAATAAAATGGGAAAAAATAATGATGTAGCCAGTCTTCTGTAGTTGCTAATTTTGCACACATGGTTCTAACCAATCATGGATTGACAATATGGGGGAAAATTACATCCATGCTGAAGGTGTACATATTTTCTTGTCATGCTTCCCTAAATAATAAAATATAAAAATGGTTTATGTGGCTTTTATATTGGATTATTATAGGTATTATAGGCAATTTAAAGTATACGGGAAGATGTTCACAGTCATATGGGAATAATATACCATTTTTTAAAAGAGACTTGAAAATGTACAGATTTTGGTATCTAATGGGTGTCTCAGAACCAGTTTCCTAAAGATACAAAAGGGTAACTGTATTTATTTCATAGTGCTTTCAATGAAAAATAAATTATACATGCATCTCTCCTCATTTAAAAATAAGCATCAGTTTAGAGACTTAATAAGAGTAAAAGACTCAGGTTCAGGCCTGAGCCTCATGGAAGTCTGGCAGGTCCTCATTAGTGATGGGTCATGTAAGTAGTCAGCTGTCTTGCTATACTGACCCATGCAAGGGGCCCAAGAAAACGGAAAGGCCCTAAAACTACAGGGAGAAAGAGAAGCCAAGCCATCCTTGCATCCTCCTGAGCTCAGCCTCTTGGCCAATCCCACTGGGTCTCACACACAAGAGAGAAAGATCATGGATGGCCCATCTCTATCACTGGCCCCAGTGCTGCAGACCACATGCATGAAACATGAATATGAAGATTCACGTAGTTTAACCCTGTTAGTTCACAGTGTCCTTAGAGGCAATGAAATGCTTATTTTTTTAAGCTATAAGCTTTCAGGGTAGCTTTTTATGCAACAATGAAAAACTAACCATATGGGAACCCCTTCCTTGTCATATATACATGTATAACCTCAATGAGATTACTGAACCTTCATAAAGCTCAGTTTCCTCAACTCTAAAATGAGACAATAGTAACATGTACTTCCCAGAGCTGTTGTAAGCATCAGAGATAATATATGTAAAACTCCTGGCATCTGGTGTTAATAAATGGTAGTAATTATAGGTTGTTAGAGGTTATTAGTTTTTTGACACATTTGCCAAAAGATTTTCATTTTGAATCAGAATCCTGACAACTACAGAGCTTACTCCAAGTTGGTATTCATATTTGGTGAAGGTTGTTTCTTTCCAGAGTGGCTAAATGTGAACAGTCTTTTCTCCATGCATAATACACAAGAAATATAAACTTGCAACCTATTTGATACTTTTAATCATCCCCTTTGCTTTATTTCGTGTAAACAAAATATGCATTCAGTTGTTATGTCAACAACAAGTGATTAGAATTGTTGTTAAACATGACATCCTAAAGTTTTCACCCTTGTTTCCAATATACTGCATCCTGTGATGCACGGGAAGATTTGTAAAAATAAGTGATGTAAGACATGGGAAGTTTGGGGTATGACAAGTCTCATTTATTTTCACTGTCATCACTCACCCTGGTATATAATACTTGCTCCATGCAGACTGAAATATTGCAGATGTTTTCAGAATAATACTGGGCTATGGAGAGACCTGAATTTCTCATCTGGTTAGTTTCAGCTTAAATCCTCATCTACAAAGTTGTTGGATGCATATACTCTGAAAGAGTGGGCTTCTCTTGTGCTTGCTCCTGGCAGCAGTTGCCCACTCAATATCCAGCTACAGAGACTTGAAGAGACTTCCTGGCATTCTGTGAACCATGTAAGACTGAAGAAGAAGAAGGCAAAAGAAAAAAGTAGTTATAAGTATTCATTAGTTTTTGGTACATCAGATAATTTGTGCAATAGCTTCAGGGCTTTAATTGAATCACTTTTCCCACCTTGTCTTAATTTTAATTATGCAGCAATCATTTTTACCAACTTGTGCAAAAGAACTATATGAAAATGTGACATATGACAATATACATTTACCTTAGCTCCAAGACTACAGTGACCTACAGGCAATTAGCTACTGCCTCTAGCACTGAAACGACCAATTAAAGAGTTAACGAAATGCCCTCCAAATCACCTACATGTTCAGGTTTTTTGGACTGCCAGGAACATTGTACTTCAACTGATATAATTTTTGACTGACTGATTTAGTAAGTCTACATCTGCTGAAATCCCAGACTCATGCCTGTAAAACTGAGGAGTCAGGTTTTATGAGGTGCTTTCACTGTCATTAAAGACAATCTCACCTTAGCCCTTTTCCTAACAAGGCAATCTTGCAGCCATCGTTATGAAGCGTGATCTCAGCTTGTCATCATGGAAAAAAATAGCTTTCTAGGTCAATGAGGATGATACTGAGTTAATCTCAAGGATGTAAGATATTCATTCTAGTAGCTCAATATCAAGAATGTAGAAGGAAGGGAAAAGAAAGAAAGACCAAACAAAAATTGATATTTTAAAGTACAATTTTAATGATTCATATTAGCTGTCCCATATTCAGATCTGGAATAAGTTAAGCATGAAAGAAAAATCACTATCACTACACCTTTTTAAAAGTATTTTTCAGGGTTTGATTGACTTATTATCTCTCCAAATTCAGTCTTGAAAGTTGAGTTCCTCTGGCTTCTGAGATAAGGATTTATTCCACAAGTGATCCCACCAAGGCCTAAAAATAGAGAAAGGAAATAGAAAAAGGAAGGGAACCGGCATAGGGTGTGTTAATAAATAGAATACCACTGTGGTTACCTGGAGCTCAATTCTATTAGGAACCAGTAATGGGAAAACAAATAAAGAACATCCCACCAGAAGTTCAGAAAAACTGTCTTAGTTTTTCACCAAGCCCTGTTGATCAAGTCTATGAGTCCACTAGGTCATTGGCCACTAGCACTGTAGCCTCCCACATAAAGGACCAGTGTATTCCAACTACCAGCGAAAGTCTGCAGACAGACTTACAGCAGAAAAGCCTTTCATATATGTCGAAGAACAAGTACAGAGGTAATCTGGTAGGACTCTAATAGGTCCTACCAAATTACATGTTACCCACATTATGTGAGACCAAGCAATATCAAATTTTATTGTTGGGGTTTTAATCTAGCTTAGTCCACATGGTTGATTTACTATATCTTGGATGTAAAAGGGATACCTTGTCTGTAATTCATTTTAATCCCTAAGGCCCAGCCTTGGTACACAGTGCTTCAAGCATCACCCTTGCCTATTGGGATGTTCCAGAGAAAAGGGGCAGTGGGGAGTAAGAGGCAACATATGAGCTATTCAATATTTCAATAGTTCTTCACAAATCATATATTTTATTTGTCTGGGGACCATACTGGGGTAAACTTACAGGAAATATTTTCATTAAATTGAAATAAACTGGAACACAAAGCTTAAAAACTAAATATGTTATGGGAAACAAAGAATATAATAGCAAAAAAAAGATGACTCCACAAAAATCTGGGCCAAATTTTGACCAGAGGTCAGAACTTTCCTCAAAACTATTCTCGCTAGAGACTGAGGCACAGGAGCCCCAGTAAGAAAAGGACAGGATGCCATTAAGCAGTGTTCCATTGGCAGATTTCCCATGACCAGGACCAAACCAGAAATTACATGGGCTCTCAATTGTTTGTGGGCCTGTGGGGGAAACTGGCATGGAAATTGAGGTACAGGAGCCCTGCTTTCCTATGACTGGGGCAAGACCAGAAGGCTGCAGAATTTCCGTTTCCTTGTGGGCAAGACTAGATATGACTGCTACATGTGAAAGAGCCTCCAAAGACAGTACCTACTTGTCTGTGGACACTGAATAAATGCATCAGCAGTGCTGGAACATAGATACAGGCTCTCAGTGTGTTCCTCTGCCCAGTCTACCACGTCAAAAAATCACTCACTAGATGAGATGAGTGGGAATCCTGTTGGCTACAGCCCATTGGGTGAGTCAGTTCCACCTGCAAAATCCTGGTCTCTTGCAGAGTTCAAGCCTGCAGGAGTTCTTTGAGCTCAACTCAGGCATTATACTCAGAACCTAGACAAGGGATGACAGTTGTCTCCCTGTGACAAATCAACTTTGATCTGTGCCCATACCACTTATAGGAAATAACAGATCTATGCTGTGAAGAGTTGTTTTAGTCAAGTTTTTAGGTTTATTTATTTATTTATTTATTTATTTATTTATTTATTTATTTATTTATTTTTGCTTTTTGATTTGTTTTCATTTGTTGTTATGCGTTTTTTTTTTTTTCTGACATTTCTTTCTTCACTTCTCTACCCTGCTATTGCTGAATCTGGTCAATTTCAGGTTTTTTCTCCTCTTAACTGTTTTCATTTTTACAGAAGTGGGAAAATAGTCTCCTGTTGCCTGCTGCTGCTAGGTACCCCTATTTTCCTTTTGTTCTTTCATCCTTCCCTGTCTGCCAATCAGAAGTAGTACCCAGAAGTTAAAGGGGTTCAGTCTTCCCCAATTTCGCTTCTTTCTGTATTATTATTATAGTAGGGTGAACAAAGTTTCAACTAGTCCTATGGTTCTTAATTGGTTCTGTCTATATTTGTCCCTTTTGTCCCTGGTGTTCTCTAGCTTATATAAGGTTCCTGAGGTCTATATGATTTCCTCTAACCCTATTTCTAGCCTTTCCCTCTCCTCTCTACCTGGCCAGCTCCCCAGTGACCTTTTATTCCCAAAGGATAGTACTGCTATATTAAAGGACCTATATGTCGTAAACACAATTCTGATTAGTTCTAAATTGTCTTATAGGTCACAAACATAACTCATTAGGTTAAAGGTATCAGGATAGTAGTTGCCAAAGCTTACAATTTCCCATGGCATTCAGGATACCAATTGTATTATGTGGACAAAGATAATGTGATTGTTCTGTTCAAGAACGTCCTATGGTGTGCCAGAACTGAGATTACTTAAGGGGCATTACAGATCCAAGGAGGACAACCCAGGAAGTAGGCATCTCCTAAGGGTTCCAAATATTAGGAAGAAGGAGACTTCCAAAAAACATTCCCCAGACAAGGAATTAAATAAAATCATCAACAACAAAGAAATAGAAATGAGAAAAAAATTTAAAAACCCAGGTACAGAGATCATCACCACAGGGGAATCCAGGGGAAAGGGAAATATTGCAAACTGAAGCTAAATCACCATGACCCAGCATATTACACAGATATAGAGAAAATAATCCAAAGATTCATCTGGAACCACAAGAGGCCTAGAATAGCAAAAAAGATTCTAAGCAACAAGGACATGGCAGAGGTTATCACAATCCCCAACTTGACACCATACTACAAACCCACTGTGATAAAAACTACATGGTACTGGCAAAGTAACAGACTTGAATATAAGTGTAATAGATTAGAAGATCCAGAAACAACTCCAAATACACTAAGCTGCCTCATCTTTCACAACGGAGCCAAACATCCTTAATGGAAGAAAGACAGCCTCTTTAACAAATGATGCTGGAAAACTGGGCTTTAACCTACCAAAGACTAAAATTTGGCCTATCTCTTTCACTATGCACTAAACTAAAATCAAAGTGGATTATAGACCTAAACATTAAAACAGAAACACTAACCCTGCTGCAAAACTGCTTAGGTAGAACTCTTGGAGGCGTTGGCTTAGAGAAAAACTATGAACAAAATCATGTAACATGAGAGCTAGGAGATGTAATCAATAAAGAGGATCTTATTAAATAGCTTCTCCACAGCAAAAGAAATCACCAGTAGGGTGAAAAAAACAACCAGAAATATGGGAAAAATTTTACCAGCTGTTTATCAGACAAAGGGCTACAATCTAGAATATATAAAGAACATAAAAAGTCAACACCCTCCCCTAAACTTAAAGTCCCAATTCAAAATGGACATCTGAAATGAACAGACACATTTCAGAGGAAGAAGTAAAAGCAGCTAAGACATATATGAAGAAATGTTCAACATCCCTGGTCATTTGAGAGATGCAGATGAAAACAACACTGAGATTTCATCTTACTCCACAAAGAATGACTGCTATCTCGAAATTAACCAGCAATAATTGCTGGCAAGAATGCAGAGTGAAAGAAACCCTTCTCAGCTGTTGGTGGGAAGATAGACTGGTACAACCAATGTGAAGTTCAGTGTACAGATTCCTCAAAAAACTAGGATTAAAAGACCTATTTGACCCTACTAGGTATATACATGAAATAATTAAAAGATTCCTATCACAGCAATGTCAGTGCTTCTATGTTCATAGCAGCTCTGTTTATGATAGCTAAATATTGGAAACAACCCAAATGCCCATCAGTTGGAGACTGGATAAAAAAGGTGTTTTTTTTTCTATTACATGGAGTATCACTCTATCATAAAGAATGAAAAGTTGGAGTCATTTATACTAACATGGCTGTACCTTGAGAACATACTCATAACTGAAAGAAATAGGTCACAAATATGTAAATACTGTATATTTTCTGTAGTATGAGAAAATGAAGGTGTGAATGATTTCTAGAATGTATGGTAGATATTACAAAATAGAAAATATTCGAAGGGAAAAAGCAGTAGTGGTAAGTAAGAGGAGGAAAAGTGTGATGGTAAAAAAGAAACAAAGCTTCCAGAGAGGGTGCAGAGTTGTAGGGTGGGCAGAGGAATGGGGAAAAGTGAGAATTAAGAAATATCATATACTGGTACAAATTCTCAATTTTGGGTATAATCATGATGTGTATATAATGTACCAATAAAGATTCAAATCTTTAAAAAATAAAAGCAAAATAACTATTCTATGACTTAGACACGTTAAACATCACAATGATATATACAGGAAAATTGACAAACGGAAAGTTGTATTAGATCTGGCTTTTGGATAAAAGTCAAATTATACAACCCAAAAGCTGCTCTCAACTCCTGCTGTTCTAAGGGGAAATCTAGACATAACAGAAAGAGAAAAATCTTTGTCCAATTGCCTTCTTGTCCTTGATTTCTTGGTAGATACCCAGGAAGGTATCAGTCAGCAAGTTAATGTACAGCAACACTTACATGAAATTCAGAAACATACTCTATGCACATAATTGTACACAAACACTAAGCTTAGGATTAAGGTCTAGAGAAAGCAAACACAAGTGCTACACTTTTTCACATTTGCTGGGAATGGGCTGAAACATTGGTTGATAATTGATAGACTGCTGATTAAGTGATTCCACTAAATGAACAAGTGAAATCCTCCAGCCCAATCCTTTTGTGAAAGATAACCATTTATTTTCTATTATGTTAGCTCTATCCTGCTTCTGATGCTTCCAGTGTGTTGTGGATACACCATAATTGATTGCTGATGACATGAAATAAAAACAGTGTAAAGGTTTACTGAGAGTAACTTGCCACTGTAATACCAGTAATTTTTAAAGTGCTGCCACAGTTTTCCTGGTTAAGAGCTAATGGGACACATAGAAAAGCAAAACTCTATATAACCTCTTGGCTCTGCTCTTTGCCTGGAGTCTGCCATCCCAACTTCAAAAATTTAGAGATTTCTACTTCCTCTGTGGAGATTTTTTGTATTAAAGAGCAAGTATTTTGCCTCTTGTTGCTGTCTTTCTGTCAACAATTCTCCACTCAAAATATTTGTCATGATTCCACAAGTTATTTTCAGATTTATCTTCCCATCTCACCACTCCATTTATTCCATTTTGCCAATGCACCTTCCCACAGCACTTCTGCTGTTTGTCTCCGTCCTCTTAAGAATGCCTATTCATACCCATGGTGGTCCAGTCAGTAGAGCATATATGTTATGCGTTTTACTTATAAGTTGTCTTTAGAGTGGAAACTTAAAAAAAAATTATTAGAAATTTTAGTACAGGCTTCAAGCTTGAAAAAATAATCCTATGGTTAGACTAACTTTATGCTAATTGTCTGTATCACTTCTTCTGTTTTATTAAGGTGATGTGTTTAGATTAAATGCTCCCAAAAGGCAGGCATTGTGAAGACGAATTTAGTTACTTCTAGCCAGAATAAAAATTTGTAATTATATTTCAGGGTTAGAAGTTTCTGACATCAAACTGGCCAAGTGGTCCTTTTTTGCTCTGGTCTTTTTCTATGACATTCCTGTTTCTCACCTTTGATATTCAGTGTAAGTAAATTAATTTAAAACAGTGTAAATCTAGAGTTCCAAAGTCAAAATACATGATTAAAGTATTATTCTTAGTAGGTAAGAAATATATTGAATTAACTTACATTTATGTTAATTCCATCTGAAACCCAAAGTTTCCTTGGGATTTTTTTTTTTTTTTGAGACAGGTTTTCACTTTGTAGTTCAGGCTGGCCCTGAGCTCACTATGGAGCCCAGGCAAGCCTTGAACTCAGCAATCCTCCTGTCTCTGCCTCCTGAGTTCTGGGATTACAGGTGAGCTACCACACCCGGCATTGTGGCATGTGGTATGTGGTATTGATGACTGATGGGCATGAGTCACCATGCCCAGCATTGTATGTGGTTACTGGGGATCGAACTCAGGCCTTGCGCTTGCGAGGCAGGCACCAGAACACTGAGCTAAATCTCTGGCCCTTTCTTGGGATTTTTAAGTGAGATTAACACACATTGAAGAATGAAAGACAGTAAAGAGGAAAGAAAACATCAAGAAATCTGCATTTGTTATTTCTTGTCACTATAATGCAGCATAGAAAATAACCATACCCTTTCAGCAGTACAAAATAATGGATAGTGTTATTGCTATAAATCTCTCTCATGGTTGAGTATCTTTGGCTGTATGGATTTGGCTTGCTCCTGCCAATAAAATAGGCTGGTAGGTCAGAAGAGTCCAGCTGGAACAGCAGGGATTTGACTGGATGACCTGGTTCTGATCCATGCTGTCTCTCTCTTTCCAGAAGACAAGCCAGAGAACAGCTTCATGGCAGAGTCAGGAGTACAAGAGAGAGCACAGAAAATCACAAGCTTTCTTTAATGCTATGCTCAGAGTAGGTACAATCAAATTTTCATTTGCATCTCGTTCCACTGGCCCAAAGCAGTCAAAATACCAGAAGTCAAGAGGTCAAGCACTGCACCTCATTTCCTGATGCAAGGAGGTACAATGTCCCATTGCCAAGGAAATCCATAAAATAAGATCTTTAATCAGGGCCATCAGTCTAATCTATCGTACAATCCTCTTTAATAAAACAATTCAGGCAAGTAAAAAAGGAATTTAAAAATTATTTTAAATGGACTTAAAACTAACTGGGGAAACACATGGAGCATTTCTTCATTTATTCACTAGAGCCCAGTTATATCAAGGTTCATACTGAGTACAAATGAGATTGAGGTACAGTATCTATTCTCACATAATTCACAATCCTATAAATTTGCATGGAGAATCTCTTGAATGGGCTCTTGCATTCTGTGATAGATACCCAGTGAATATTTCCTGTTCATTGATAGGATGAATGCCAAACAAAGTGTGAAGTTCCCAGACATGAGCACTCTCTTTAACCCCACAAAGCTGAGTCTGGTGTTTAGAATATGCTAGTGGATGAGGAACATTTAATAGTTCAAGATATGTTTAATGGTTCAGGATATATATATAATATATCAGGATATACTGATAAAGATACTTCATTTCTTTCTGCATCTCTTTTCATTATTTTTTAGAGAGGCCCCTGGATGCCTCTTAGGCTGGTGCCATCTGACACCAGCACAGGACCTTCCAAATCATAAGGCATCAAGCAGTTGTCTGAAGTCAGAACCCCCTGAGGTAAGTGACAAACACCCGGACCAGAGCCTCAATCAGACAGTGACCTCGGGTCCTCTCATTTCCACATCAGCAGACCGAGAGCAGCTAGGAACATGTGTGTTCTCCCTTCAGTGTTTCATTGAAAACAGGTCTGAAGAAGAATGGCATGAATAAAGGAAGGATAGAGGAAGAAACTGACAATTCCACACATCAACGTGTCTGTACAGAGGGTATATTATGTGTCCCCCTCTACACAGCACACTGGAAGCATTGAGCCCATCACCTCCAGTGACAAACTTTTGGTTTGGGGTTTGTTCTGTGACATCTTTCTCAGACTTTTCTCCAGAGGCAGGAAAAACTGTGTAAAGGGAGAAATCCTGCTCACTAATGCTAAGGGCTTCTTTGATTTGAGAAGTAAATTTCAAGATGGAAAATAATCAGGCAGAACCAATGCCACACAATTGTTTATGTGTGCTTGTGATTGTGTGGACGTGAATGCATGTGATTGCGCCTCAGTGTGTCTGTGTGGAATGGAGCATTAACACCAACTCACTTAGGCTGCTCTGCTTTATGAGTTGCTATCTTTTTTTTTTTTTAAAGAAAATCAAGCCATATTTTTTCTTCCCAGTCCTCAAAGATGAAGCAGTTTACAGATGCTGAATCCTTTTTTAGGAATGATGCTCAATGCATCATTCAAATATCCTTAGGGCTGAGCGCACGATACACACATCATGAATACATATAATCACCGCACAGTCCTTTGTGGAGACTGTGAAAATAGCATCTGAAAGACCCAACCATAGGTGTGTATTTGGTGAGTGTGGCTGAACTGATTCTGGACACTTACTTCCTCTTCCATGAGCCCTGTTCCATCTCCTGTGATTGGAAACACTGAATATGTCACTACTTCTCTAGTCAAATTGTAAAGCACAGCTTCTGGACCCTTGGAAGAATTGTACAGTAAATTATGTCCAGTAGTGAAGTACTTGTGGCATTTTAACCCATGGCTACAAATGAATATTTTTAAATTAAAAAAAAGATGATCACCTTAAAACTAACCTCATTCTCTTCCAGGCTTTCTTGGGACTAGTATAATCAAATGCTAGAGCCTTTTGTACCAAACTGTTGCAAATCCTTCAAGTGTAATTTGATAATAGTTGATCCAGTCAAAAAGTGTGTCCTTGCTATCACTGACTTATTGTTAACAACGTCCAATGCTAATATCTTCACCTTCTTTTTTAGAAACATGTACTAGATTTTTTTATAAGTTACTGGTGCTACCTAGAATATTAAAAAAAAAAAAAACTTGGCCTGGGAGATTGTACATCCTTCTTTTCTTTTATAATGAAGATACAGAAAGGTCTAAGCTAATTTATTTCCTTTATCACTTTCATTACATATTTCCTTTCTGGAAATATGAGTTTAACATTACCATATCTGTTAGGTAACAACTTTAAATTCTGGCGTTTGGGGTATAAGCTTTTCTGACAAACTTTTTCATACAAACCTGAAACTCTTTGCTGAATCTGGCACCTCAAATGACTTCACATGTCCCCATCTCCATTTCCAGATCCAATGACCCTGAGATATTTTTTATCTGTGAAGGAACCAGTATTAAATATCATCTGCTGTTTGAAATATAAAATAGAGCACAAGACATTTGTAGTTTATTACCAAAATAAGGACTTCCTCTGACATTAAAAAAGTGGAAGAATTGTGAGAATAATCACCCATGTAACCTTTTATCTCCACAAACTAATATTATATCAGATATAAAACAACATGGTTTGCCAGGCGTGGTGGCTCATGCCTGTAATCCCAGCACTCGGGAGGCAGAGACAGGAGGATTGCTGGGTTCAAGGCTTGCCTGGGCTACATAGTGAGCTCAGGGCCAGCCTGAACTACAAAGCGAGACCCTGCCTCAAAAAAAAAATTTATATATATATATATATATATATATATATATATATATATAAAACAACATGGATCATTTATATAGTGTGTATTTAAAGAACTTTCATAAATATTGCAGTGGATTTCAGATAACTCAGAAACAAAACATCTTTACCTGTTCCCTAAGAACCAAAATTTTTCTTAGAATGCAACTATTGAATGACTTCTTCATATTTTAATCGAATGTGCTTTTTAAAAAAGAATAAAACAATGTTACTATATACAAGTACTAGAATATATAAATATCAAGACAAACTAAAAGCAAGAAATTCATAACCAAATTTTCCAGATACATAGTGATCAATGAATTACTAGGTATTTTAGGAGAATCTACAATATGTGGAACTAAACATCAGGTTTGTACAGTTTAATTCCTAACCACATGTATCTCAAAAGAATGGACAGGTGAAAACAAGCCATTGCGGGCTATATGGGGCAGAGCAACCATTCCTGGGATATTTTCTGGTCGAATAGTAGTGTCTCCTTGAAGTAGGTTTGGGGATCTTGTGAGCTTTCTCGCCCTCTTGGATTCTGGCCGCAAGGTAAGCAGTGCTTTCAAACTACACACTCCGTTCCAGCATGTGATGTCTTTCCACAGGTCCCAAACCCCAGCCTACCATGGCTGGGCCTTTAAAACTGTGAAGCAAAATAAACCTTTTCCTCTTAAAAGGTGATTAGTCTGTGTATTTGTTACAGTAATGGCAAGGTGACTAACATATCAGTTTTATTTCATTTTTTAAAACTTTTCTAGCTACTATAAATGGCTCCTCCCCATAGGAAAAAATATATGCTTTGTAGTTTTATGACAGAATTACCTTTATCTGCAACCCAGACTATATCTAGTGATATCCAACTTAGGGAAGGAAGATTATTTTCTTTATGGGAGCCTTTCTTTTAAAATGTGGTTACAACAGAGTTGGAAACAAACCTTTGTCGTACTATGATATCTGCTATTTGAATATAGTATCTTGCCCCAAGTAGGATTTAAGTAATGATAACTTGTAATATCCATATAATATTGGCCTGTGTCACTGTAACAGATTCTTTAATTTTTAAAAATAGTTCTTTATTTTTTATAAAATACATTTTTCATTAGTATTTTCTTTGTCTACTCTATTTTGTAAAGATTCTCAGAAGAAATGTTCCTTTGTGGAAGTGACTGTCATGACAGAATAATAAAGAGCTGAATGGGTCCAGATTAATATAAATGACCTGAATGTGACGATTTGCCCCCACCCAAAAAGATTCTTTAATAAGATTGAGTAAGTTACCTGGAGAAAAATATTTGACAGAGACGGAAACTGTGTCACTTGTCCAGAGGGAGGACACAGATAAATACTTTCATCTGGTTTTTGCTCAGTGTCTGACTCTGAGCTGCCGATCACTGATGTTTGTATCCATCATGCTTTAGGGATCGCTGTGGTAATCAACAGGAGCAAACTGCACAACTCAAGGATGTGCGCCCCAAACTACCTCTCGGACACTTGGTTAGATAGACATCCAGGCTTGCGCAGACAGATTCGTTCAGCTCAGGAGAAAAGAGAGCCTTAAGGAAAGTAGTGATACTGGCTACCAGGCAGTGCTAGGAGGGGTATCTCTGTCTTTTTCTAAATCTTGGAATCAGGCCGGGGTCGTTGATTCTAATTAGCAACAGACCAGCTCTTTATCCCACACAGGTCCTGCCGAGCTGGAGAAAATGAAACTGATTTGCCAAGTCAGAGCTTGTATTTAATTTTGGGAGGGAAATGTGGAGGATACAGTTGGCCAAATCTTCCTGCAGGGCTTTCCCTTGGGTATCAAACAGCCAGTGGAGGGGAAAGAATGGGTGGAAAATAAAACACCATGATGAAGGCTGGGAGTTTGAATAATGGAGCTAGACAACGCTGCAGGAAATGGATAGCAAAAATAAGGAGAAGGATGCAGGAGAGGGTCAGAAAACCTGGGGTGATAATATCAAAATCAGTGTTTCAAGACACATTGTTTCTTCTCACTTTTTTGAGAGTCCATTTTCCACAATCTACAGATATTTAATCACTAAGTATTTGCCAACTGCCTATTGTGGGAGAAGAAATTTGTTTAATTTCACTCAATCCTTGCTTTAATCCTGTGATTGGGATATACATAAATACATTATATATGGAGAGAGAGACAGAGACAGAGAGAGGTAGAAACAGGAGAGGAAGAGAGAGAGAGGGAGAGAGCGAGAGAGAGAGAGAGGAGAGAGAGATTTACAGAAAAACAAGTCCCACTTTCAGAGTCACAATTTAATGTCAGGTTTCTCAGACTCCAAAACTTACTCACTTTCTATTGTACCAATAGAATAAAAATAGTAACAGAATGGCTCAATCTATCCTGCAGGAATTTTTTTTTAAGTCAGTAGAAATACCAGTCCTGGAACAGTTTATTTCTTTAGAGAAAACAACTCTAAATTGAAGGTCCAGAAAAAGACTAGAGTAGGCATTTTCATTGGAAACTGCCATTAAAAAAAATGGCACTGAACATGTAAAATGAGTTTACAGGATGTATACTTTGTAATAAATTAGACACATTGTGCAGCATATCCTACTAAGGAAGCACAGTTTCTAGTAAAAATTTCTAGAAGAAAAAAATTAAAATGCAAAAAATAGTTTGTTGGGTGTAACTTTTCTATAGTGTTTCCTTAGTCAACACCTAACAGCCTTTCACTTTAGGATGCTGGATTTTCTTGCAGATCAGAAATCCACCCCCACACATCAGGTGGTATTTTGCTCCTTACTAGGTTAGAAATTCTGAAACAGGGGTGCCAGGAAACAAGTGATTGAAGTCACTGAAACTCTCATCTTGTAGAAGTATCTAGTTATAAGAGACTCACAGGCAAGTGCAAATTTTCTCCCAATTCAACGCAGTTAGAAATCTAAACTTTTTTCAAATGTCTAGAAAATTGACTAGAGGTAGCGTGTAATAAAGCGCAGAGAGAATGTGGCAGAACCATCACAAAAATTCATTTCGTTAAGATTTCTTCCATATTTGCATGGAATTTTCAACTATCTCGGTAACCCTGTTTTTCCCCAGTCTTCTAAAACACCTGTCTTTTGATGATCTTTGACATATGAATTTGAACTCTAAGCAAAACCTTCATATCTGCCATCAGTTCATTTAGCAGTATGCTTCCTTAAAAAAATAACAAAACAAAACAAAACAAAAAAAAAAACATTGTTAACTGGGAGCTTGAATTTATCTTTTATTTTCTGTTCTGTTTTGTTTTATTTTTGTTTTGGATACAGAGTTTCACTATGTAGTTCAGGTTGGTCTTGACCTTACTATGTAGCCCAGGCAAGCCTCAAACTTGAGGCAGTCCTTCTGCCTTAACCTTCCAAGAGCTGGAGTACAGGAATACACCACCATGCTCACCATTTGAGTTTACCTTTTTAAAAAACCTGTACCAACTGGGCATGGTGGTCACGCCTGTAATCCCTGCACTCAGGAGGCAGAGACAGGAGGATTGCTGAGTTCGAGGCTTGTCTGGGCTCCATAGTGAGCTCAGGGCCAGCCTTAACTACAAAGTGAGACCCTGTCTAAAAAAACAAAAACAAAACCAAAAACAAAACACCTGTACCAGTAAGTCAGTACTGTAAAGGTTTACTTTTGGAAACTAAATTACAAAGGACTGGATACTAATGCATTGTGCCCAATACTCCCTCTCATATAAATTCATTTCTTCTCTGCTTTTGCATTCCAAAGTCTGCTGTCCTCAAACATCTTAATGGGCTCTTCTGTACTTCCAGTTTTTAGATCTCATTTATGTTTTTATTGACCTGTAATAACAGTGATGTTTCTAGGGTGTTCCAATCAATGGGAGGCCCAGTGGGAGAGGGGAAAGAGGGGCAGGTTACATTTTTTGTGGTCCTACTTCTTCCTCATGCACAGTTGGAACAGTGTCCTTTGCTTCCTGTAGGTTTCATAACAAATTACCACAAACTAGAGAGCCACAGCAATGGAAATACACTTGCTTATATTTCTTTGAGTTCTCTCAGTTCCCCCAGAATCAAGGTGTGAGATCAAGGTGTTGATAGCCCATGCTCCCTGCAGACTCTCTAGGGAAGTATCCTTTTTTTTAATCAGTTTTTAATTGAATTCTTTATTGGTACATTTTATACACAGCTCACAATCATACTCAGCACTGGGAAATTTGTACCAGTATATGACATGAGTTTTACCCATACCCCTACCCACCCCACAAAACCTCTCCCCCTGTATACATATGCTTCTTTTTCTTTTCAAATCATATTTATTCTTTCTCCTCATTCCTTTCCCCTACCACATTCCCTTTGAATATTTCCTATTTCACAAAATCTATTGTACATTCTAGAACTCTACATCTACAGGTTCTCATACCAGAGAAAAGATATGGTAGTTACATTTCTGTGACCTATTTGTTCTCCATCTTCTGGAGGTTCTAAACATTCATTGGCTAGTGGCTACATAACCCTTATCTCTGTCTCTGTTTCTAGTTCTTCTACCTCTCTCTTACTGTGTTGTCTTCTGCTTGTAGGATACTTATCAATAGATTTAGGACTTACCTGGACAATCCAGGATGATCTTATCTTAAAAGTTTTAAATTTGGGCCGGAGGGTTAGCTCAGTGGTTCTGGCGCCTGCCTCGCAAGCACAAGGACCTGAGTTCGATCCCCAGTAACCACATATAATGCTGGGCGTGGAGACACGCCCACCAACAATCAACACCGCATACCACAATGCCGGGCGTGGTGGCTCACGCCTGTAATCTCAGCACTTGGGAGGCAGAGACAAGAGGATTGCTGAGTTCGTGGCGGCTTGCCTGGGCACCATAGTGAGCTCAGGGCCAGCCTGAACTACAAAGCGAGACCCTGTCTCCAAAAAGCAAAAAAAAAAAAAAAAAAAAAAAGTTTTAAATTTCCTATGTCTTCAAACACTTTTTTCAAGCAAGGTCACCTTCTCAGGTTTTGAGTAAACATATGTTTTGGGAGAATATCACCATTTAACTTTCCATAAGTAATTATAGTTT
This sequence comes from Thryonomys swinderianus, assembly GCA_004025085.1. Lineage (NCBI taxonomy): Eukaryota > Metazoa > Chordata > Mammalia > Rodentia > Thryonomyidae > Thryonomys > Thryonomys swinderianus. Next base: position 407 of record PVIC010008925.1, on the reverse strand, counting down.
CCATGGGTCCTGATCATTGCTTTGCCTTCTCCAGTATCCTCTTTGCTTCATTATCTCTTATTGATAGAGCCCCTTAGTCCTGTACAAAGCTCTGAAAAGAATCCTTACATTAACTTTCTTCCACTGCATTAAACTTGCCCTTTCAAATGTGCATGGATCCTGATATTAAACAAACAAGCAAACAAAACTCAACATGATCTTATCAACTTACATGAATCTCCCAGGCTCGGTCAAAGATGCTCTTCCTCCAGAGAGTAGATCTTCCCTCATTTACACAGTATGATTTGCACTTGAATTTCAGAAAAATGGTGAGAGTATAATTTAGTGGTAAATCATGAGCTTGGCATGCATAAGGCCCTAGATTTTATGTACAGCATGAAGAAAAATAAAAGCCAAAAAAAAAAAAA
>PVIC010008924.1:0-46949 GCA_004025085.1 Thryonomys swinderianus | reverse complement strand
TACTCGAGATCGGGCTGTTGCCAGTTTCCAGGGTAACATCACTACTCTCGCTGCAAAGCCCTTGTCATGATATTTGTTGGTATTCTTCTCCTTGGTGTCTCCCTCCATGTTCTGCAGAGTAAATGTGGAGTCCATGAGGTTGTACCGCAATGCGATGTTAAACTGTTGGCAGTCTTTAATGTCTGCAAACACTTGGCACGGAAACCTCCACAGAACAAGGGAACATCTCCTCCCACGTACGTCGATACATGTCATTGGCTTTAGGTCTCAAGTGCCCCTCCCCCAAGCCATCTGAACAGCCACACAGTAGAGGCAGGAGATGGACATAAATGTCAGTCACCGAAGACAGCAGAGTTGATGCCATCTCCAGTTCTCCGCTCCGGTATGACAAGCCCTTAAAACCTCCAGATGTACATGGATAAGGTTTTGTTTTCCTTACCTAGAAAAAAATGGTCTACGACCATACCACCCTGAAAGAACCCCATCTCATCTGATCTCGGAAGCTAAGCAGGGTCAGGCCCGGGTAGTACTTGGATGGAAGACCTGGGAAAGAATGTGCAGACAGACATAACGATTTTATGTAGAGCCTGTGTGTGTGTTCATATATGTGTTTACAGTTTCACAAGAAAAAGAATTATCTAGTGCCCAGAAATTAAATGCATAAATTCCCCATGGTCCATAATGCAGCTCGCTGAGCTCATGACTACTATTATCATTACTTTTGTTCTCCTCAACTTCAAGAGATCTTCCTAGTTCTATTATCTGTTTTTTGGAAGCAAATACAAGTATTTAGGAATACAGCCATAAGCTTTTCTTTCACAACATAGTTCATTTTAATGAAAAAGACCAACAGGTGAAGAAGGAAAGAAAGAAAGAGAGAGAGAGAGAGAGAGAGAGAGAGAGAGAGAGAGAGAGAGAGAGAGAGAGAGAGAGAGAGAGAAAGGAAGGAAGGAAGGAAGGAAGGAAGGAAGGAAGGAAGGAAGGAAGGAAGGAAGGAAGGAAGGAAGGCAGGAACTGGTTTCTGTTTGAATGAGACTGGCTCTATTTAATTTTCACAGACTGCCCTTTGGATACTTAAGTGTTTTCCATATGTAAGAAATAACTCTAACACTTCTCAAATGTTACTGTAACATGGTCATTTTCCAAATTCCACAAATTCATATATAACATTATTTTAGTATCTCAAGTTATAGCAATGTATCAATATTTTGACTAATTAATGTGAGCCAATATGCATTAATCCTAATTTAATTTTCTCTTGGTTAAATGCCTGAATAAAGCAGGAAAATTTCCATATCTCTTTACTAGGTTCATTAAAACCATTGAAAGGTAATATTTACAATTAGTTGTAAAAGCTTACTGCTTTGGCTGAAGCAATTCCAAAGTAAGTGATCAGGATTGTAACTCTTCAAAATTTCATAGCCATAGCACATAGAATACACTTTAGCTAATTCAATGATTTAAAAAACATTTTAAAAAATCATATCTTGGAAATAACTACTCATGTCGTTTGGAGAATATTTGGAAATTCATGGTCTAGTATGTGCCTATTAATTTCTATTACACTAGAGATGTGGTTTTTCATGTAGCGAAAAATTACTCCCCCATGCCATTTTTGTTAATCCTGTTCCTTAAATATTGTCAGAAAGTAGGCATCATAGAAGTTGTATCTACTTGAGCTCAGGTTTTATGCCCTTAAAGATATCTACAACGCCTTTCAAAGTAGACTAGAGTGTTCAGTTGTCTCACTTTTCAAGTCTGAAGCAAGACACCTGTTATTATATCGCACAATGTCTAGATATTCAGAAAACAGCAACTGGCAAATATGAATGTTGAGTCTCCTATGCATGTGCTGGACTTCTGTGACAGGTACTGGGGTTGCAAGACTGATAGAAAATTCTCCTAGCTGTGAATCCTCAGAGCTTTTTTGGTTGAAACTAGAGCAAAGAACATTAAATTGCTCCAGTTGATAATAGTGGCGTGTGGGTATCTGATAAACCCATCAATTATTGTCCAACTGCAAATTACTGGTTTGCTTTTATTCTAGATTTAATCTTCTTTTAAACACGTACCTGCCAACTTCATTAACAATCGGAAGCTTGTCAGTGACAAATTATTCTTGCAGTACTTCTCTGCTGATTCCAAGACAAGTTATGATTTTCTAGTACGTTGTTCCTATAGTGTTATTTTATCATGAATTTACAGGACAAACACTTAAAAACTAAAGATGGAAATATTTCGCTTCAGAATAATTAAATAAAATGCAAGGTTTCTAAGTTCCAGCAAAGGCAGTGACTAAGGAGAGAGGAGCTTTCCAGTTGTGACTGTCACGCTGTACACTGCGTCACCATTGGAATAGGGTTTTCCTCTATTTCGGATACCTTTCCCTACTTGCAGGTTAACATCCATTATTTCTCTCAACTGTCAATGTTTTACAGTATACTTATTTGTAACTGCAAAATCCTTTCTTTTCATTGGCTATTGATAAAGCGCCATTACTCCAGAAGTTTCTCAAATCCTTACTGAATATTAGTAAAGGAAAAGTTGGAGCTAAATGTAGAAAATAAGTGAAAGAGAAACATCTCTCCTGATAAGGTAGAAATATTTGCACTGATCATATCTAGTTTCCCGTATGATTTTCGAGCCTTATCTTTTTCAACCAGTTAACTTCAGAAGCCCTCATCTGTAGTGCTGTCAGTAGGAAGGAGATAGGGTGGAAGAGTAGAATGGGTGAGGTTTCTAGGCTCGAGGTGACTAACACAGCTTTTGGTTTTTATCCATTATGTCTGCTTATATTTCTAGGGCAGGAGATTTTTCTGTTGAAGAAAATTTTCATGAGCTGAGAATTTTTAAAGCCACTAGACAAACTCTTGATCCGACTATTTATAGCTTGCATAAAATAAATATTTGATGTCAGTACTGCTTATCTTTTTCCTGCTTCCATGATAACAGTCCCTAGGTGCTTGTGGTCTTTTACTGATTCCTAATATTTTTCCGAATCCTTCTTAACCTGGAATTTTAGAAAATCATAATAACTACTCATTATTTGGGGATATCAGTTTAAATCGATGCATCATCAGTCCGGGAGTCATTTCTTACCGTTTCTTCTGTCCTACCCCTAGGATGGTATGTTGACGGGCTAACAACATCTTCTTTTCCAATGGTCTTCCAAAGTAGGAAGTTGAAAAGTTAATTCCATCCTTTCACTTTCTCTTACAATAATCCATTTTCATTGTCTCCCCCAAACATTAACTTACATTTATATGAGTGTTGGCAACAAAATTCTTGTTGCATAAACCACTGAATATTTCCTTAGCTAAAGAGACATAGAAAATGCTAATACTGCATCTTCTTCTGAAGCATCACGTGTGTAATAGCTGGGGAAGGAGTCACAGATGTGGTGTAGTAGAAGGCAGCCCTGTCTGATTCAGTTTAACCATATTATTTGGCCACTGCAGACTTTTACGAAATGACTCGTCATGTTTGGAAATGCACAGACAACTGTGTTCAAATGTTTTACCCCTTCAATGAATTGCATTCTCTACCACCAGAACCATCTTTCTAAAATTGTAAGGCTGAGCATATGCTCCTAATGTTTAGAAATGACTATTGGATTCACAGTTGCAATAGGCTAAGTCCAAACTTCTGACCCAAGTACTCAGAGATTGAAATATCCTCTTTCACCTATCTTTGTCAGTGGTGCAGAGATCAAGTTCAGAGAGCAGGGTTTCTTTGCATCCAGAACAGTTCATGAATGAGTCTGTCTCCCAGCCCTAGGTCTTCCTGAGTACCACTCAGCAACTACTGCTGTTTTCAACCCTTTCTGTATCCGTGTCTTTCTTTTGTTAGCCAGAATTCATTTAACTTGGGCTCTAAAAGCACTATGGGTCGGACGTCCTTCTCATCATCTTTGCCTGCTACACAGAGATCCCTCCTTTGGATAATGCACTATTCACACGCTGAATTCCTACTCCCTCTACTTACCTCACCCTGCGTACAGGGCCTGGTTACTTCGAGTGCATGGTTTCTCAGCCGAGGCAGTGTTCATATGTGGAGGCGGTGATTCTCTCTTGTGATGAACTTTCATCACAACACTGTGGAATATTCAGCACTGTCTTGGCCTCTACTCATAAGATGCTGGCGTACATTTTTCAGTCACGATAACAAAAAGTGTCTCCAGAAATTGCCAAAAATCTACCCTGGTTGGAGGGTGCTAGTACCTCCTCAAGTCAAGAACCAATGCTGTTTACCTTAAACCTTTACGTTTTCCTCCTCTTGATTCCTTGCCCTTCAGACAGCTGCAGGGCTCAACATTAATGAATTTTTCTTCTTTGGCTTCTGTATGGAGGTGTTGTAGTGGAGAAGGTGAGGACCCAAATCACATATTTTAAAATGTTGTCAACAGGGAAATCTTGTGAGCTTCATTACTTTCTAATTTTATATTTATCAGAGTCCAAACTGGAGGAATAAAGGCCAAATCCTCACCACTCAAACACGGGCCAGAACTTCCACATTTATTGCTCATTTCTAGGATTTTGTAACTCAAAAGTTGTCTTCTGTTTCGTGCTCTCTCCACTGTGCAGAATGGGTAAAGTGCATACACAGTGGAACCCTTAGGACTTGTTAACTGCGTTGATTTGTCTTTTCTTTTTCTTTCTATTTTTCTTTCATTAATGATACATGGCAATTGTCTCCAAGGACATTTTTTTCATCATTTCAGAGGAAAAAAATGATACTTTATGTTGTACAAACCATTGTCATGTGGCATAAAATCTCATCACAGTCATAATTACGTTCTGTCTCCCCTGAGCTGTCTGTCACCCGTATATAAGCATCGGACCCTGCTCTGTCTGTATTTGTACGGTATTTGCTTGCTAAGTACCAATCTGATGTGATTCCGTAGGGATTATAAGGTGCCTTTGCCACCCTGTCTTTATTTTTGCAGAAGAGAAAACCTCTATATTATAACCACCTAGCTCCCCCAACCCCCCCAAAATGACATTTATTTTGTATTTTTCTTATGAAAGTTAAAAAGTAACTTTCCATTGTGGTTGCTGTTTATCCACATATTTCATCAGAAATAGGAATCTCTCTACTTTATTTACAAATATCTCCATTCTGTGCAGAAGGAAAAGATCTGGTGAAGAAGTTCAATGAAATTCAAAATATTAAGATCTTTACCAGAACCTGTCTCAGTAATCACGACTTCTTGAATTCACCTCCCATACACTGAGTTTGAAATGAGAAAGGAATTTCTTTCACTGGACTCACAACTTTTCAGAAAACTAGCTAATTCAGGGGGGATTTGTAGGTGCAAAGGCTTTTTGCATATGAGCCTCTGATATTTAATTAAAAACTAACAGACATTTTGCCACTTGGCATTGTTCAATGTGGCATATTATCCGGGACCAGACGAATTCTTAATCCAGCATCCATTTGGGAGTCTTCAATCAAGAACTTTGGAAACTCTAGTAAAATGGCTTTAGGAATTTACATTTTTAAGAGAAAGATAATACAGTTAAAATAAAATGATTAAGAATGTTTTTTACTCCTCCGATTTAACTCTTCAAGTTCAGGGTGAGATTGGGCAGTCAGTGGTAGGTGTTTTTCGTCTCGTGTACTCCATCTGATGCACAGACACAATTTGAACCTAAACACAAAATCACAGCAAAGGAATTGGAATAGAGTGAGTGCCCTTTCCATCCTTTCTGCTTCTACTACAATTTCTATGTAGTCCACTGATCCTTTTTATAAAGGCATCAAGTATGTCTTCATAGCCATGATCAGACATCTTATTTTACATTCATTAGAAGAAACAAGTGCTGCCTAGACTTATTTCTCATTTACCACAACACTAAGAAATAAATATAAAAACTGTGTATGTCTTTATCTTAAAATGACTATGTAACGCTTGCCTATAGAGTTCCATTGACTATTTTATTTTCAGCAGCAAATTGTCCACAGCAATGTATTTTGAGGGCGTGTAGACAACTCAAGTCTCCAAGTATGCCTGCCAAAAAATTCAGATTCCTGCATACAGGTGAAAACTGTTGACCACGGCCACCATCACTCTGCATTTTAATATGCGCCATCCATGGAATTCTTCGACAAAATAATGCACCTAGTGGTTGCCTTGGGAAATGACTCCCACATTCCCAGCGTTGTACTAGGCAGCTATGCAACTGATTCTGGACACTCCTCTCTCTTCACATTGCGTCTAAATCGGTCAGTGTGTTCAAAGCAGACACAGAATCTGCCTCTGTCCATGTAGTCCAGTCATCAGCTTTCTTTGGTAGGGACGCTGAAAATCCTTTCAAGCTTGCATCTTGCTTTTACCTTTGTTCTGCCTCAGACATCTCAATACAGCTGTGTGGAATTTCTCTGAAGGTCGAAACACGTGTCTCTAGTCTTCAGATCACTTCAGGGGCAGAAATCAGCCCAACAAGCATTTTGTGTCAAAGTCAGCACAGCAGCCCACAAAACCCTCGGGGTGTGGACCCTGGCTCTTCTCTCTCAGTGCCTACTGCTTTTTGCTTGCTCCTGCTGTCCGGTCAGACTATCTCCTTGTCTTCCTCAGCCTGAGAGGGTAGCTCCCACTTCTGATCACCAAAACCCCCTGTTCTCTGCCTAGTGAGCTGCCCGCTTGACTCTTTCCCTTTTTCCAGATTTTTATTTAAAACTCCCTCCAAGGATTTCCCTAACAGTGGAATTGCTCCATGTTTTTCCTCGTTTCTGTCTCCCTCAAATGTATCACCATCTATCATGCTGGGCACTATCCTTATTTTATTTATTGCAGTGACTTCTTCTGACTATAATTCATATGGGTTGATAATTTGTATAAACTGATTGGTTTACTGCTCTATCCCAGCCCCGGGCACAGTAGACTATGATAGAGTCTCAATAAATATTTGTTGAGTGAAGCAAATGAATTATCTCATGGTAACAACACAGCACTGCAAGCATTGTTATCTTTATTGACAGATAAAGAAATCAAAGCTTATAAAACCAAAATAAATAACTCATTCAACATTTTGCAGCTTCCAAAAGCTGGACAGACTTTTTCTCCAGCACTGAAACAGCTCTCTCCTTCCCACAATCGTAAAGATTCCCTTGGTTCCATGTCTTCACTGTCCAGCTTTCGCCCTACCCCACCACATCAGCATGACTGGGAGGGAGTGTGTGGCACAGTCTGGTTTTCTGGACAGGCTGCTCTGCCTGTTTCCACCCCCTTCTGAGACCGCTGAACACCCACAGTCTCCTTTTCAGGGATTCTCAGTGCAGAAGCTAGCAGCACTCACCTGAATAGAACACATATGCTCCACCCCTCTTGATCATCACGTGTACAGATTTGAAATAATCCTCTTTCTCTACATGCATCTCATTATCAGTGTGCTCAAGCCAAGTATCTGCCATGCTTCACCTACGTTTAATTTTCTCCCATCATCCCTGATGTCTATTCATCTTTAACAGCTGTAGACATTCACTATAACCTTTATGATTTGTTTGTAAATACATGTGTATCTTTGTGAGAAAAAAAATTATGGTACCATGTTGATGTTTAGTATATGTGCTGCCGAAGCAAGCACCCATGTTGATGTTTAGATATTGTAATATACACATAAATGGGATAGTATTGAGAATATTTCTTTAATTTCTCACTATTTATAAAGCATTATGCTACCGAGATATGTTCATTTTTCACTGTCTACATACAGTATTATCATAGTAACCCTTCTTGATGTTTTGCTATCTATGTCTCTAGACAGATAGCTCAGTTCATGCTATTGTTGCTAATCGTTAAAGATTTTATGTGATTTGCCCAAGGTCAGAAAACCTTGACAATACATACAAATAATAGAGCAGATTAAGATTTGGTCTTTTAATTCTTAGAACAAGGCTGTTTTAAATATTTTGTGAGAGCAAATCAATATATTAAAAAATATCTGAAAAGTGGCTATTGTACATAAGAGTTTAAAAGGCTAATATCAAAATTGCAAATGCCACAGTATTCTTAACAAGTGAACTGGCATGCTATAAAATACTGTGTATGTTTTAAAACACGAGTGGTGTTTATGTGCCCATGTTAAATTTGTATGGCACCATAAAATAACTTAAAACTGTTGTGTTCTGACAAGCGAAGCTGAAACAGATACGGTCTAAAAATCTATTCACATATGAATTGTATATTACACTGTGAAGAAAACCCTAGTAAAATATTCCCTTGAAATCATAGAAGAGGTTTCACGGACACTGCTGAGTGGCAGTTAGTGGCATCCGGGAGCACGGAAGATCCAGAAGATTCGACGGTGCAGTGGAGGGCGAGGGAATGAAGCTCAGTTGCAGGGTACTTGTCTAATGAGTGCGAAGCCCCAGTTGGATCCTCAGAGAGTCCAACTCTACTCTTTCTCAACCACATGACAGCGCCATTAAAACGAAACTAACATTAGAGAAAAATTTTCTATGAAAACAGCTCTTCTCCCATTTTCAGAGGTAAAGAACATAAATTATTCAACTTTCCACCTAGTATTTTAAGTATAAACAGGGTTTGCTTAGTGTTTATAATCATTCGAATTCAATTCATTTATAAATGAATAGTCAGGGTTGAGGGACAGATGAGAATTTTGCTTTTTCAGTCAGCATCAAGATGTGTCTTGTGTTGTTGCTTGTGTCAGCGCTGTCCACTGCAGGAAATTATGGACCTCTGTGAAGGCAGGAAATACATCTTGCAAAGATTAGATCCCCCAGGAAGTGCTGCCTGAGCGCTCAATAAAATGGAATGACTTGTGCCAAACAAAGATGAAATAATTTGTGTCCACTGAGAACTAACTTAATATTTTGAATAAAAAGTTTAATTAAGCTGAAGGTCCAGACAGCCTGAGGATCTCTTTATTGGGGATCAGAGAACAGGTGAGGAAGTACACGGGATGGTTATTAGCAGTGATTCTTAGGTCTACCAGATAAAGCTTTGATTTGTGTTAGGTAAAAGAACAAATACCAAATCTGCTGCTTCCAGAGAGAACACTGAATTTCAAGTCTATTATCAATTCTTTTTTTTTTCTATTATCATTTCTTTTGGTTTTGCCTGTAGGGTACTCGGGTCTCATATCCCAAGTGTCCTCATAGACACACATATTAATACACCCTCCCCAAAGTATGGACAAAAGCCAAAGTTGTTGAATGTTTAAATGGCTTTCTTTGAACAGAGCAACAGGATCCATACACAAAAGCTACTGCCCTTGAATTCCCTCTGGGCCTGATTTTAAGACCTCTATTATTTGGGAAATAACTCTAATTTGGTTAATAACTAGGATAAGAACAAAAGAAAAGAAAAACAACTCAGATAAAAACAACCACCTCTCTAAAACCTTTTACTGTGTTTGAAATCTAAAGACCAAAGGCAACTTTTTCACACCATTCCTTTCAATATTTTACTTCTTTAAAAACTCTCGACAGGAAATGTAAACTATGTACATACAAAAAATTGGATACAACTCTGGTATTTATGTAAAACTTGTTTCTGCTGGCTTAAAATTTAAAACTAAGGTAGCAACAAAGACAGAATTTTGCTCCAAGGAGCACATTGTGCTGTTTCAAAGATATGCGAAATAAATACAACTGAAGGATTTTTCAAAATTTTTCATCTTCCAAATTTATAATCAAGCCTTTAGAAATTTTAATTTTCAGAGCTGTAATTAACAGAGACATAATGATTCATTTAAAATGTCAAACTGACAAAATAAAATTTGGAAGAAATATGTATTGTCCATTGATAAATGCTTTTGTTGCAAAGGGAAAAAATAGACCTTTTGTCTGCCTTGGCTCCAGTATTTCGCAGTTGGCATCTAATTAATTAGTTATCAGGGATAGAATCACACAGTGAGCAATTCCCTTTCCTCTTGATTATGCATTGCATTTTGATGGTAAAATTGTTGGTTATGTCCTTTCTTAGTGACAGATTTTATGTGATTAATGTCTCGGGTGTCTATTTTTCTCTGTCACCTTCACACAATAGATGCCACAAAATCAGCATCACCAATCAAATTGTAATTTCCATCCTCTGAGAAAAGATCTTCCTCCAACTCTTCTTGTTCTGATTGGTCTGTACTTTAGCATATTTGAAAATTAAGAGCAAAACAAAAGACCACAAAGCAGCTAACCCTACTGCTGTTAAGTCCCATTGAAAAGATGGCTGTGGAGTTTTCTGAGCTTCCTTACATGGTTACATAGATGACATTTGCACACAGTCCATTAGACATCCTTGTTTTCACAAACCGCCCCTTCAGCAATGACTTGCTTTCTCCCATTAACCTAAGGACTGAGGGGCTGCCCTGTTACTCTCTATATTTCTGTTTGCTGACGCTCTCGGGCAAACATACCCGACTTAACGAACATTTGCTGTAACACACAAGACTCATTTCTTGTACATTTAATTCAAGTATAACTTCATACACTTGGTTGCGAAAATGTTCAGTTCCATTCCTTTAGAAACACACACTTTTTTGCATCAGCGTGTCCTTCTTTCCTGTGCTTTCTGACCTTTTTTGTGTACATAAACTTTCACTGCCATTCTTGGGTCATTCCGTATCCTCAGTTTATCAAGTAGTTATATCACTCAGCTTTGCAAAACCAAATGAACTTCTTTGGGTGAGGTTACAGTGAGGATGTTTTGTTAGTAAGACTGGATTTCACTGACTTTGGATTGCAACTCATTCCTTGTTTAATCATATAGGAATAGAATCGTAAGAAGAAAAAATTATGACCTCTTAAATTGTAGTGTTGTAAGGTTGGGAGGTGTTCCTTTAAAAGAGGAGACTTACATGAATGGTGTTTTAGGCCTACCAGAATACCAGAGGAGGAGTAATTTGTCAGGGATAAGAATTTGTTTCCTAATAGTTCTGGAGGCCAAAATGTCACCAAGGAGTCAGCATCTGATCTGGACTTTGTTGTTGCCTTATATCATGGTGGGACGGGAAAGAGAGGGAGAACAAGTTAAACTTATAACTCACACTCTTTTATCATCAACCACCATTGATCCAAACCCATGAACTGAGACTTCTCAACCAAAGCACCTTGAATGAGGCTTCTCTTTCTGGTACTGTTTCTTTGGAGATTAAGTTCTCACCCATAACTTCCAACGACACAGTTAAGCCATAGCAGAAGGTGCCCTAAACTCTGCACAGAGTTCATTAGACATACTTTGAGTAGTATAATAGATCGGATGTTTGTTTGCTACCAGCTAAGTTTCCTTCATTTCAAAACAAATTTAATGATATGTTCTGAAACCGTTTGGTGATGGACAGAATGCAGATCATGAAATGAACTGAGAAAACCGGAGGAGGCCTAGCTAAACTGGACGTGGTTGTGATGGCCGATTGCAAGGTCAGTTAGGAAAATGTTAAGCATGTGATGCTGGTTAGATAATCAAGTGTAAATGTCCTACAGGAAATGGAAAATTTAGGTGAGGCAGTTAGTGGGGAGATTCCAAGTTGAAGTTATAAATTTGATCATCATCAACATACAGGTGGTGACTGAAGCCAGGAAACCAGATGAAATCACCTAGCAACTTAGCACTGTTAGTAAAGAGAATGAGTTCACGGAGCGAAGCCCACCCACCTTCCTAGGCAGAGGAATGAGAAGGAGTGAAAAGAACTTACGAGAAGGAAGTTACGATAAAAACTAGTTGACTGTGTTTTCTCAAGAGACGCACTTTAGGAGATTGTTTAACTCTCTCATATGCTGCTGACAGCTAAAGTGAAGTCAGGCAATGAAAAAACAGTGTCTTTGGATTCAACAAAGTGGAGGATGTATTATTTTGCCAGGGAAATGATATCAAAATATCTTGACTACATGGTCTCGAAAAGTAGAAATCTATTTATTCACATTCCTGGAGGTAGAAGTCAATGACCGAGGTGCTGAAAAGGCTGGTTTCTGCTGAACCCCTTTCCCTTTGGCTTTCAGAGGTTGTGTTCTTGCTGCGCCTTCACAAGGCCCTTTGTCGATGTGCACACACCCTGGTCTACCTCTCCCTCACAAAGGGGAGAGTCCTGCGGAGGGGGCTCCGCCCTGTGAGTTTATATAACTCCATTTACTTGACAGCCCTGTCTCCGAATGCAGACACACCGTCTGTTGATGGTTTAGGGCTTCAACCTCTTGTGGCTGAGCTAGATAACAATAGTTCTAGCATCATGAGGTTCACATCTGAAGGAAGCTGACTTGAATTTCTTCAAGAAAGAATAGAAAAAGATGTTGGAAGATGATGGTTTCAAATAACTATTACCCTTCAGGGAAGACATATGGAGATGGACCTAGACAGAGAAAGGAAGGAAGGGAAGGTTTGTTTATTAATTTTTTACTAGATGAGAAGGATGGAGTAAGATATTCAGTTAGCTGTCGGGTGAACTCTTTCTCCTGTTGGATAATTATTAGTTTTGATATATTGACCTTGAAGTCAGAGGACATGGAGGTTATGGGGCAAGTGAGATGGAATGGAAAATGGGCAAAAGACACTGGATGGATTTTATACTTCTTTTGAATACTGTTAATATGATTTATGTATAGGAGAATTTAAGATATAACGTAAAATTCTATTCACTCAGCTATATCAATATATTCTACATGGATATAATGTTGAATATATTGATACAGGTATGCATCCTTTGGTTATATTTTTGGGGATGCTAATGGATGGATATTTTAGTAGTGCATGCACCATTCGTTGTTCACCCTCACCTTAAAATAAATGTAAATAATTATTCTGTGTTTGTGTGAATTACATTGATTTATATTTGACAAAGAATAAGTGGACACTGGGTTAACTGCATATCCCCAAAGAACTCTGAACTATCTTTGGTGTGTTTTACCTTTTACTCAATAGAAGGGAAGGAAGTGACACACCTAGTGTTGGTGACTGGGTGCTCTTGCTCTCATTTCCCTCTTCTTGATGATTGTTCTTTTTTTAAAATTGAATTATTTACCGGTACATTTTATATACAGTTCACAAACACTCACCACTGAGGAATTTGTACCAGTATATGACAGAATTTAAATCTCATTTTTACTGATATCCCTACCCACCCACAAACCTCCACTGCTTTATACATGCTATTTATTTTTCTTTCTGAATCTTATTTATTCTTTCCTCTCCTTACATTCCCCCACCACATTCCCTCTGAATATTTCCTATTTTACAAAATCTATCATACATTCTAGAACTCATTTACATCTATAGGTTCTCATACCAGAGAAAAGATACAATATTTATACATCTGGGATCTATGTATTTAACTTATTAGTGTGTCCTCGAGGTATATTCATTTGCACATAAATGAATGAGACATATCATTCTTTATGGCAGAGTAATACTCCATTTTATATACAAAATGTTCATGGCTGTGAATTTCCCTCATGGAACTTGCTTTCATTGTGTCCCATAAATTCCTGTATGTTGTTCTGGGGTTATCATTTAATTGTAGAAACTGTTTTATTTCTTCTTTAATTTCTTTGGTGGCCCATTGATTGGCCAATGGAGTGTTGTTCAATTTCCATGTGTTTGTGAGGATCTTGGAATTTCTTTTGCTATTGAGCTCCAGTTTCAGGGCACTATGGTCTGACAGTATGCAGAGGATAACTCCAATTCCTTTGCATTTACTTAAGCCTGTTCTATGAACTAGGATGTGATCTATTTTGGAGAATTATCCATGAGCAGCTGAGAACGTATATTCTGACTTTGTAGGGTGAAATACTCTTTAGGCATCTATTAAGTCCATTTGTTCAAAAGTCTGGTTTACTTCAAGTATTTTCTTATTCTTTGTCCAGTCAATCTGTCAATTTGTGACAGTAGAGTATTGAAGTCTCCTACTACTATTGTATTAGTGATTATCTGGCTTTTCATGTCCATTAATGTTTGTTTTATATAGTTGGGTGCATTAGAGTTGGGTGCAAAATATTTATGATTGTTATTTCTTTCTCTTGAATTGTTCCCTGTACGAGAATATAGTGATCTTCTTTAATCTCTCTTAATCAGTTTGGGTATGAAGTCTATTTTATCTGCAAACAAGATAGCTGCTCCTGCTTTTTGCTGTTTCCTGTGGCATGGAATATTTTTTCCATACCTTTATTTTCAGTCTATGGGTTCCCTTCTGAATTAGGTGTTTTCTGTATTCAGCAGATTGTAGGGTCTTGCTTTTTCATCCAATCTGCTGGTCTGTGTCTTTTAATTGGCCCATTGAGTCCATTGACATTAATGGCTGCGACTGATATGGACAGATTTAGAGTTGCCATGTTTCCCTGTTCTTGACTCTTTTTCCTTACTTTCCCCCGTTTACACTCAGTTTCTTGTTTGCTCCAATGAGTTCACTCTGTTGGGTCTTGTGGGTATGGAATTTTCTGTGTTTTTTTTCCAAGTTGTTCTTTAGAATATTTTGGAGAGCAGGTTTCGTATTTGTGAAATTTTTCAGGGGTTATTTGTCATAGAAGTATCTTATTTCCCCATCTATTCTGAAAGATAGTTTTGCAGGACATATCAATCTAGGTCTGAGGATGTTTTCCTGTAATGCTTGAAAACTTCCCTCCAGGCTCTCTTTATGTTGAGTGTTTGTGTTGAAAAGTCTGCTGTGATCCTAATGGGCTTCCCTTTGTGGTGATTTTCTTCCTTTCTCTCACTGCTTTCAGTATTTCATTCTTTTGCTGTGTATCTGGAACCTTGATAATTGTATGTCTAGGTGTAGATATTTTTATGTCATGGGCTTTTGGAGTCCTATATGCTTCATTTACCTGTATGTCCATTTCTTTGCCTGTGAAGTTTTCTGTTGTTATCTCTGACAAGTTTTTTTTTCATGTCTTTTGCACTGTCTCCTGCTTCCGCTGTGACTCCAATCAGTCTTATGTTATTCTTCTTTGAATCATCTAGGTTGATTTCTCATGGTCCCTTGCCATGTTCCACAGATTATGTCTTTCCTGTTCATTGGCTGCTATCCTGTCCTCTAGGTCTGAAAATTGTTTCTCTCCTTCATTCAACATATTTTGCAAATTTTTGTTCTCCTTCATCATCCATCACCTGGAGCTCTGCTTGAAGCTGTTTAAAAGGTTCCACTGTTTTTGCTGTCTTAGATTGTATCATCTCTCTGATCTCCTCTTTAATGAAGTCACTCACTGTGGAGAGTATCTCTGTTTTCATCTTAGAGGCGAGTTCTGATTTCCATTTTACTAGATCTGCTTCTGTTACCATCTCAAAGAATCCTGGTGTCTGAGTTTCAGTTTGCCCTATTTCCCTTTTCCCTGAATTCCCCTGTGGTGATGATCTTTGTGTCTGGCTTTTTGAATATTTTCTCATTTCTACTCCATTGTTGTTAATAATGTTATTTGTTTAATTCCTTCCTTGCCTGGTGTCAGGGCAATGTTTGTTGCAAGTCTCTTTCTTTCTATTATTCAGCGCCCTTTGGAAGTGGCACCTTCCTGGGTTGTCCTGCTTGAATCTGGTGCGGAATGGGAGCCAGCTGGAAGGCCCTGGGTGCAGGTAACACCGTTCAGATCTCCTCTGTGGTCTAGTTCCTGGTGAACGAACTGCCCTGAGCACACTTGACCGGTCTGTCTCAGTGCAGCTCTGGTATGTGACGATGGTTCTTCCCTTTATTTCAAGTGCTTGTGTAGCACATTGCAAGAGGAGCTCTGGATTTAGGGTCAGAAAAATCTACATCTGTGTTTTAATAACCTTGTGTCCCTGGCCGTGTCACTGCATGAGATATGCTCAAATATTAATCCAAGCAATAGAGATAAAACAACATATTATTTGAAATTATTCCTGCCTAGAAAGTTGAGGCCAATTTTTCTCTGAGATGAAAACAGAATTATATATATATATATATATATGATTTTTTAGATTTATTTGTCTGTTGTATCATCTCAGGAATATAAAACCAAAGTCCTTAAAGCAGAAATTGCCA
This sequence comes from Thryonomys swinderianus, assembly GCA_004025085.1. Taxonomy (NCBI): domain Eukaryota; kingdom Metazoa; phylum Chordata; class Mammalia; order Rodentia; family Thryonomyidae; genus Thryonomys; species Thryonomys swinderianus. Next base: position 31,008 of record PVIC010008924.1, on the reverse strand, counting down.
TTGGCAAGGAAAAGAAAAGCCAAAAGCTCAATGCTTACTTTAGAAGTACTATAAAGTTCCAAAGGGATCAGCAATTTTTAGCCACTAATAAAGAAGTACAATCATAGAAAGGCAAACCCTGAAATTCATGGGTTGTCTATAAAGACAAAGGGAACCAGAGACTCCAGTTAATTCTAGCACTATAAGTGGCTAATCTAGATAGTTTTGCCATTGGTTTTCATGTCTTATAAAGCTGTAGGAGAAACTGAGTGGAATTGATTGTTCTGTGCCAAAGAGGTGATTGGTGTGTGTGTGTGTGTGTGTGTGTGTGTGTGTATGCATGTGTATAGACAAAACTATGAAATATGCTAAAAGAGAATTCCTGCATTGTAATTTATCTGTTTAGCTTTTGGATGTAGAATAATGATAACCAGAGGAATGGAATAAAATATAAACAAGTTCTGCTAGAAAATGAGTGTGTTCAAGTTTTCTTATTACATCACTATTTTTAGCTAGTTGGAATGTATCAGGTCTCTTAATAATATAAGTAGTTCAAATATATACTTTAGTCTCATGTACAGAATAAATACATTCAAACAAATAATAGGCAAAGCTAATTAGCAACTTAGTACTTTTACTTTGACCAGAAGCCACTTCACCTGAGTTCTTTAGCTTGTGAACATAATCTAGCTCAAGGAGCACTAATTAACTTGGTCTTTCAGTAGTCATACATTTTTTAAAGGTGAGATTATCCTATTGTCACAGATTGTTTTTCTATTGCCAAAATGGTTGGACGTATTTTAAAATGGGGTTTGTTAAAGAAAAACTGTCTTAGAAATCTGAGATATGTGGAATGTTTCTAAAAACTGAGAAATCTCAGTTTACAGCTCATATGTCAATGACAAGGAAAATATCACATTTGAATCGAGGAATATTACGATGTAATGAGATCAATAGTGCACATATGTAAATTTATTGGACACACAGAACACGCTTAGTGCCTGTCCTGTGGAATTACAGTGGTGAATTTGGTCTATACAGTGAATATAGTGATGCCTATTGGACCAATGATCTTCACATGGAGCTACATATATTTCAGAAACTTGCAATGATTTTTATATCGTAGTAGATAACAGAGTACAACCAGTTCTGTAAACAACACAGTCTAACAGGTTAATCATCCTTTCTACTTCCTTAGATAGAGCTACTTGGCATAAGACTTCCCCACTTTCCTTTGATGCTAGATAGTTTTTCTTCCAGTTATATGATAACTATATGCCCCCATGATTCTGCCCAGAAATTCAGGCAGACACCTTTCAAGTATGAGACAATGAACTATAATAATCAAGTCTGTCTTTCTTTTAGCAAAAATTTGTCCTGAGAATCACTGCCCTTGACTATTTCCCTTTTGAACTGAAGAGGTTGTTATCTTGTAATGCCAGCAACTAAAAATTTTTATCTGAGCGCTTACAAAAACATATGAACACACTAAGACAGTAGAACCATGGTTTCAGTGTTGATAATCTGAGTTTAATTCTTATTTGTACTTCCTGGACCTGGAACAAATTACATTTTATCATTCACTGGGCCTTAAATTTCCAAAGGGGTAGTAACAGGTGTGATCATTATAGATGTCTCAGTTATGTTTTCTTGTAGCTGAGACAAAATACTTGACATCCAATGTCAAGAGAGGAAAGATTTGTTTAGTTCACAGTTTGCAGAGGTTTCCGTCCGTATCCAGCTGGGACCAAGGCTAGGTGCCATGGAACACAGACAGCAGAGAGGGAAATAGTCCACGGTGGGCAGAAAGTAGCCAAGCAAGCAAGAAACCGCATCAGCTCTTTTCTGCACCTTTTGTGCTCTATCTAAACTACTGATATTAGGGTGGGGCCAAACCAGCCAAAGGACTGATCTACTAATCACACACTCTAGGTTCAGCCATCTCTGAGAAAGCTCTACCTGTGACTGCACGAGGCTCTGAGGAACACCTGGACACCAATCATAACATTGGACTTCCTTGCTTTGGTTATTGTTCAATCTCTGAGTCTTTGTAGCCTCTCATTCCTCAAAACTATGCTCCTTCATTTTAGTTTTGTGAAGTTCGTCCCTCCTTTCCTTCCGTGACCACTTTGAAGCTGAGACTAACTGCGTGTGTTTACAGCAACTCTAAGGCATCTTCCTGGATCCTGCCATGAGGTATGCCAGACTTTTCCTCTCCCAAGGGATTCTTCAGAGAAAGAGGATCCTGTTCAGCTCTATTACATTTACCTCAGGGAAAGCATATGGAGATGAACCTGAACAGAGAAATGAAGGAAGGGAAGTTTTATTCTTCATTCTTCATGCTAGTAACTTCTCTAAGTGTGCTGATTTCATCTTTGAACTGGGTCTTGGTTATTCCTAGAATTTCCTTTTAGAGTATCTGTACTTCATCTATGACCTGCAGCTAGAATCCACCTACTTGTTAACAGAATTCTTACTTCCTTCTATAAGCTCCTCAGCTTTCACATCTCTATATGGGCTTTCTCGGATTCCTTCATATCTACATTTAAACATGAGTTTTGTCCCGTGGTTCTGAATTCCTGTGGATATTTTGTTAGGACTGAAGCTTGATGCTATCTCAAGTGTGCAAGTTTTCTTTCTTCATCTTTAAAATGAGGCCAATAATGGTATTTACCTCATGGGATCAAGTTAAGATTGAAATAAATAATTAGTGTGATACTTGTAGACTCAGTCCTCCATCTTTAGTCAATACTTACTCTTGTTGCTGTCATTAAATCTCCTGAGAGCAATGTTTTTACTCCATTTTCTGTTACTACAACAAAAATATCTGAAATGTTGAAATGTATAAAGTACAGAAATTATTTGTTACATTTTTACAAACTAGAAAATGCAAGGTCAAGGATTAGCATCCATTGAACACCTTCTTCCCAGTGGGACCTCTGCAGATCCTTGAGGTGTTCAAGACCTCACTTTCTGAGAGAGCAATCATGGCATAGAAAAGCTCACTTGAGCCAGAGATTTAGCATTATGGTTCTGGTGCCTGCCTAGCAAGTACAAGGTCCCTGGCTCAATCCCTGGTAACCACATACAACAATATTGAGCGTGGTGATTCACACGCACCAGCAATCAGTACCACATGCTTTAGTGCCAAGTGTAGTGGCTCATGCCTATAATCCCAGCATTTGGGAGGCAGAGGCAGGAGGATTGCTGAGTTCGAGGCTTGCCTGGGCTACATAGTGAGATCAGGGCCAGTCTGAACTATTGAGAACAATAGTTCTATCAGATAGATAGTTCTAATAGAACTAGCAGATAGTTCTATCAGAACAATTGTTCTATCTGAACAAATTGAGACCCTGTTTTAAAAAAAAAACTTCACTTTTGTAACAATTCCATTCCTCAGTAACTCATTAACCCAATAATTAATAGTAAATTGAGCCATTCATGAGTTGAGATCCTTCATGATCTGATCACATCCTGCCTTCTAAATGTCATTAGAACATGACTCTGGGTTGATCTCATGGAATTTGAGTGTAGACAGTGGTGACAGAGTGTGGAGGGGGAAGAATAGAAGGAGAAGTAGAGAAATCTTGATCTATATTACAATCAGGTAAGAGAAATAAGTCTGACATTCTGCTGGAGAGTAAGGTAACTTGAGGCAAGGACAAAAATATATTGCATATTTCAAAAAGATGGAAAGATTTTAATATTTTCACCACAAAGAAATGATAAGTACTTGAAAAGATAGATATGTGCTTAGCCTTATTTGCATATTATGCAATGTATAAATGTAACAACACATCATATGCCACTCAGAAAATGTATATAATTACTATATGTCAATAAAAGAAAAAAAATATTACCCTGGGAGTTAAATTTCTAAAGTAGATATTTGAGGGATGCATTGAAAGCATAGGAAGTAGAATCCTATATTCATTATTTAGGTTATCTTGATATTTTGTCTTTCAAAATTACTGCCTGTACTACTATTTTCTAAATACAGTTTTCATAGTCTTTAATAAAAACTTAACTACTATACTGTACTGCTTAAGTAATTTGTAGATTCAGGAAGTACTAAAAGTCATTTCATTTACAAAGACAAGACATGGCCAATAACACTAAATAATTCATTAATTTTAAGAAGTGTTCCTATTTCAGAGAAGTTCAAGTGTCAGAAGGTATACTTTTATCTATACCTAAGTCTCTTACCTATTTCACATTATTGAATCATCTAATTTTCTTTGGAATCACTCTAACAATTTTTTCGTGGGTGAGCATTAAAATACTCTGAGTTCTAAATCACTCCTACAATTTAGTAATAACTTACATATGTCTCTTCATTCTGTATGTCTGTGACAACCTCTGTCTTGAACTTCAAAGAGCTTTGTTTATCCAGCTGTTTGACATCTCTTCCTGGCTGTCACAAAGACACACTGGACTATGTATGCTAAAAGTTTATTCCTTATCTTTACCTCCTTTCTGTTCTTGTCTCTGTTCCTTCTTTTGAGATGTTGCAATATCAGCCAAACATTGCCTAAGCCTGAAAACTGGGGTTTATCTATGACTTATCTCTCCTGTATTTTATAACTCCAGCTCATCAATCTGCAGTGCTATCAGTTTTATCATCGTTATTTTAGAACCATTCCATCCGCATCCTTAAGGCCTGATCAAGTTAGATGAAGTGCATAATCTTCACCAGATACCATTTGGCGTTTAGATCTGCTTCCATCACCCCTGGGGCTGGAGTCCTCTGAACGTGTATTGGGCCCAAATTAAAAGGTGATAATTCCAGCCTCTGGAAACTCATGCTGGGTTTTGTCTGTGGGCTCTGCTGAATCTGTCTGCAGAGGACCTGTAGGTCCTGCTCACATGACCTGGGATGCTCACAGCCTATCCTCAAAGTTTTTAGGAAGATGCCTTCAAGAGAAAACATCCTGTAAAGCACGGGCAGGAGTCTCTGACCCTCACTAAGACCTAGGCTCAGATATCTCAGATCATCTGCTGTGTCTGTTGCTCACAGTGGTTAGAGAGCTCACCCCATTAACCAACAACGAGGACCTGGCAAGTCCAGAACTGAATGGGAGATGTGGTGACCAGTTCTGCACACACCATTTGCCATAGTGGGATATTAACACTTTCTTCTGAGAGTTAAGAACCGTTCTGGTGCAGAATGTGCGGTGACAACTTTCTAAAGAGAGTAACACGTGACTGCAAACCACAGTCCACATGGCCAGATCTCCTCAGCTTGATACTCTGAGGTCCCGTTTTCCTTGCCTAGTGTGTCTCAGTCATCCCAGTGATAAAATGAAGAGAGAATTTATCTCATGGTGCACTTCGAAGACCTCAAGTCAATCTATATAAAACACTTAGAATAGCGTGTGTCACATACACTCCAAATTTACCAACTGAAAAAGAGGAAAGGAAGGAAGACAAAGTTCTCTTTGTGTGATTGCTCTCCAGACTCCTGAGTTCCAGGTCTTCTGAATATGTTCTCTCCTGTTACAACCAGCGGGCAATATCTGGCTGAATCCCAAGATTCCTGCCACCCTGGTGTCTATCCGTGACACACTTTGCTCACACTTTGACAACCTAAAACATACTATATATTTCTCTACTTCTACACATAATAATGCCCAATGTTTCTAAGTTCAGTACATTATTTTCTCAGTAGGCATATCTTTTTTTTTTTTTTTTGCTTTTTGGAGACAGGGTCTTGCTTTGTAGTTCAGGCTGGCCCTGAGCTCACTATGGTGCCCAGGCAAGCCGCCGCGAACTCAGCAATCCTCCTGTCTCTGCCTCCTGAATGCTGGGATTACAGGCGTGAGCCACCACGCCCAGCATTATGTGTGGTAACTGGGGATCGAACTCAGGTCCTTGCGCTTGCGAGGCAGGCGCCGGAACCACTGAGCTAACCCTCCGGTCCAGGCATATCTTTTTTTTAAGGTTTATTCAAGAGTCTCAAAGCACTTGGCAGTTCTTTAAGTTCCAAGAGCCTGCCTTATGGTACTTCTTAGGGCTCTCTAGTATAATACAGTGACACAGATACACTAAGCATAGTATAAACACTTGTAATTTATATATCAGATTGATAATTAAAAATATCTAAAAAGAAAATGCTACTTGTAATAGATTACTAAGTAGATGGTTCTTGTGATTTTTCACAATGAAAAAGAGATAAGCAGATATTATCCCTAACAAAACCCAGTCTTGCGCTCAGCTACCTTTCAAGACTTCTGAGAGAGTGATGTTTGATTCCTGCCACAAGTCTCAGATATGGACTTTTTTTGGGTCTTTATTAAAAAAACAAAAACAAAAACAAAACACTGTGTAAGCGGCATTTAGTGGGCAAGGTTTGCCCCTTTCAGTGACACTTGACCTCGCCTAGAAATCTTTTAAATTCTGTATCTGAGATTTTCTTGATCTTAATTTCTCTGGAAGTTATGGTTACCTCAAAATTATATGCCAGGTTTTGGGTGTATAAGTGCACACATTCAGAGAAAACTCATGCTCGCCCTAGGACTTTCCAAATGATTTGTAAGGAATAAAATATGAAGAACTAGTGGTCACAAAAGCTGCACAGGCTCCGTTGACCCTTGATGCCTCCTGGAGGTTGTTTTCATCTGACCAGAGACTTAACATGTAATAGCTACCACTTCCTTCTCTCTTAACATAAAACTTTTAACACAAAAATGAGATGACATTTATGAAAGTCCAATAAAATCTATATATGGTATATCCCCTATCCTAGTGATCTGGAGTGTGGGTAAACATAAATTTATTGCAGAATGGGCCAGAGATTTAGCTCAGGGGTTCTGCTGCCTGCCTAGCAAGCACAAGGACCCTGGTTCAATCCCAGTAACCACATACAATGATCTTGGGTGTGGTGACTCACGCCCACCAGCAATCAGTACCACACCACACAATGCTGGGCATGGTGACTCATGCCAGTAATCCCAGCGTTTGGGAGGCAGTGGCAGGAGGATTGCTGAGTTCAAGGCTTGCTTGGGCTATATAGTGAGCTCAGGGCCAGCCTGAACTACATAGACCCTGTCTCCAAAAAAAAAATTGTTACAGTATAACACGGGTCTAAAATTTTCACCATGAGAATTTATTGGCCTGTGACCCATATATCTAACTTAGAGAGAATTTGGGGACATCAGAAGCCAAAAGTGACAATTCCAAGCTAGAAAAAGTATGTTAGAAGCATTTACAAACTTCCCTAAGTAGATGTAATCATCATGTCCTGGATTATTACTACTAAATTTTTTTTTTTTGAGACAGGGTCTCACTTTGTAGTTCAGACTGGCCCTGAGTTCACTATGTAGCCCAGGCAAGCCTCGAACTCAGCAATCCTCCTGTCTCTGCCTCCCGAGTGCTGGGATTACAGGTGTGAGCCACCACACCCGGCCTACTAAAATTTTATGATTAAACTTTTTTTCATTGTCTAAGGATGCATTGATATGCCTGCATGTATATATAAACTTCTTTTTGCCAAAAAGGATATGCTCTTAGATACCACAAAATTATTCATTGTGTTTTAAACTATTCTCAGCATGTTTGATTTATGGGAAAGACAGATTTATTTAAAAATTATAAGAAGCCCATAAATTCTATTAACTCAGAGAAAATTTTGGAATTACGTACCAGAGAATCCTATGCTTATTATCGTCTGAATGATTCTGAAGATCAATTCAAGAGAATTCATAAAAACAAAGATTTTAATCCTTACTTTCCATGGTTAAGGAACTACGTGCAAGTTATTTCCAGAATGTTTTCCCTTAATTAAAGCTCAATAGTTATAATAATAACAGCAATAATCCAGGACATAGTTATGTATTGTAGATGCTATACTTAATGTGCACATTTCCCTTGTATTTCATATAAAAGAGCCAGCACTTTATATCTATTGTGATATCAACCTGGAATTGCTTTCTCAGACTTAGAGAAGGACTGCATTTGCCTGCTATTTAATATCAGTTGGTTGCTGGAATAAAACTTAAAACACTTCTGTGACAATGTTTGCTCTGGGTTACTGAAGTCTCCTATGGCTTTTATGTCCTTAAATTTATCAAATACCTATGTCTTTAAGATTGGGCACCAGGCCTAGGACACAAGAATGAACAACATTTTTCCTAATCTGATATACTTTGTATTTTAGTTGGGATAGAACACAGTATATGATAAGGACATAAATTTATGGACATATTGGACATTTCAAGTTATGAGGCTGGTTCAAAACTATTGTGTCCAGCTCTTCAATGGACCACAACGAATGAAATTATTATTTTTTTTGGAAAAGATATTGCTATCATTTTTCTTGTTAAGTATGTCAGAGACTTTCAAATTAGTTCACTCTAATTGAGTCTCATTACAATGACAAGCTTGCAAAGCAGGGAGGGGATACTTTTTTATATGATAATCTTTGTCTTGTTGGTGAATTGGCAATTTTAACTTACGATTAGAAGTGATGAGAGTAGAATGAGTTACCTTTGCAGTACCATAACACACACACACACACACACACACACACACGGAAAATAGTTAACAGTCAAGACAGACAATAGTCTGTCTTGCTTAAGAGACAGCAGGACAGACCTGTTAAGACTGGGATTGTGAGGGACCAGAGGTTTAGCTCAAGTGGTACCACACCTACCTTGTAAACACAAGGGCCTGCATTCGATCCCAGTCATGTTTAAAAAAAAAAAGCCTGAGATTGTGTTTTTCAGGTTACAATTCTGGAGCTACATACTTGAAATCACCCAGGGTAAATACTAAAAACACTGATTCTTATGTTTCACCTAGAATCTATTCAACTTCAATCTCTGGGCATTAGGTCTCAGAATATGAATTTTGATTATAAAGATGACTTCCAAGTCTAGGAAAACTGCCAGAATAGGCCAGAAAGATTTAGCATAGTGACATGGAAACTTCATCATAGTGAGTGTCAAGAGAATGAAATCTTTGGTCCCACATCTGCTGTTAACTAGCAGAATATCTTTGGACTAAATCATTTTAATTGCCTGGCTTCAATTTCTTAGTCCTTTCTGTCTACCCCTTCCTCCTCCTACTATCCCCATTAAGTTGTATCAAAACATGACAGTCTTGATAAAAATGTATGAGTAATTAGGGAGTGTTGTTCACAAACACAGTGTCAGACGGGGACAAGTTCTCCAGCCAATCAATTAGCAATGAACACACATTGTAGAAGATCTGAGAGATATATAAGATGAGGTCAGTGTTTTCAAGGGCTCGCCATCTGCTTTCGAAAAACAAACTTCACTTATGCCAGGACAAATAATATCATGCCAAAACAGTTAAAGCAGAAAATTTTGAATGAGAGCAGAGTCAGTCCTCAGTTTAGAATTGTCTGATAAGATGTTATCAAAACAGACCTCAGATGGCACTGATAGAACAACTGGAGTTAGGCCGTTTGAATGTACTGATTGGGTATTTTGTACACAATTCCAGAAAGTCATGATTTGGCTCTCAAAAACAGAAAGAAAACGTGTACTGTAGAGAAAGAGCTCTCCAGTGAGTAGCACTAATGTTAATTCCTTGCTAGTCATATGAGCTTTGCAAGGTTATTACTCCACAGTGCCTGGCCATTATGTCTGTTAATGGTAAACTACACCTGTGACATTTTAACTGAAAGAATCTGTCCTTGGATGCTGGTTGTCAGAGAATCAATATTTATTTTTCAGCATTGAAGGATACAAGGATTAGAGAGGTGCATCTATAAACCTCCAGGGGAGAAAGACAGAACGCTCGAGCTGGTCTGTGGCCCAAGAGTAGGAGCACTGAATTTTGATCCCAAAGCTTCATGGAATATAAATACTGAATACATCCTCTTAGCTACATTGAATGAGTCTTCCGAAAGTTTTTGCTTTTTTAATTAAAGCCTGAGAAACTAGACTTCCTATACTTACGCAGGGAAAGACATAAATTATGGTATACATGTCATCCATTGCCCAGTGGCATATGGCTTTTCCAGTAGTGAACAACTAGTGTTGCAGTAGAGACCAGGTAAAAGATAGAAGAAATTGGAATATTCATGGATTGATAGGAAAGCTACAAATACCGAAGTAAATTTAGAGACCAAAGACATTCATGTGAAGGGAGGGTCCTGTGAGTCACTTATTTCCTACTACACCTGTCTTATATGCGTGGTGGTTTAATTATTCCTCGTTTTTCTAGTTTTTATTCAGGGAAGCTTTTCCCAAGAAGCCTTCTGGCCCACTCCCTCTTGTATTCTCCAGGTCAGTAAGTTTTTCAGTAAGGAACTTGGTAATCATAGAGCAACACTGCTGCTCTGTAAAGTGACTGCAGGGAGGATGTTCCCTGCCTGGGCCTCAGACTCCACTTTTGAAAGGATGACTCAGCACAGGGGAGACTGCAGTGACTGGTCAGTTCTTCTGAGCTCCGGGGATAAGCCTAGTTTGGGAGGCTGTCATTCCCTTCACTTTTAGCGTAAAATGCAGCCTTTTTTTTTTTTTTTTTTTACATGTCTGACTTCTTTGTTTATCTCTGAATTGGTTCAGATTGGATGGGGCGAACATTATTTATTGAGTGATAGTTAACGCAAACTACAGGAAAAGTTGTATTTTACAAACAAATTTATTTTGCGCCCTTGTAATGTGACTCTGAAGTTTAGGGTATCAGTAACAAATCATGCCAAAGTAGTGTTGTATAATTTCATGTTGACCTGAATATTGGCCTCACCAGGGAAGCAGCTTTCTACCTGAACTGATTAGTGGTACTGGACCAAGCTGAGGAAGAAGGGATAAGAGAAGTGATAATTCATTTTTTTATGGAGTTTGTGAAGTAAAATCCCTTCTTCCCTAGTAGACAAAGGATACTTGAAGGTGAGAGTGAGTAGGTACTTATGCTTTAACAGTAACTACTCTTCAGAAGGTTTTGAATGCATTTTGAGCAAAAAAGAAACAGTGCATGTTTATATTAGTGCCTCCAGTAATTGAAGAATAAGCTTTGTTTTCAGGAAAACTGAATTTTCAGGAATGCCACCCATCACTGGACATCATGGTCTTTGCTTACTTTGTTTCTCAGCTTCTGAGACAATTTAGAGCAGTTTTGTTGTCATGTAAGAGGGCTTGAATAAAGATCAGGTTTCAGAATAAAGCCAAAGTCTGAGAAGGCTGGTTATATGTCCTGAGTGATGCCAGATTTAAGGGGTAATCAGGCCTAAAAAGCAAATCTGCTTAACATTTGTGACCGTTATGGTAAATTCGATTCCTGTATTTGAAATTAAAAGTCAGAATGTTCATATGACATTAAACAACTTGTTTAAACTCCTTAAGTTTTAGAATTAAAAAAATCTATGCTATGTGACTCATAACTTGCAAAGAAATAACTCATGTGAAAATAAATTGCATATCATAAATATTCATTCTAGTTAGTTGATTAAAACATTAGAAAGGATGAAATCTAAGAGTAGAAAAACCTTTAATGACCAACTTGTCTCTACTTGCAAGAAAAAGTGAAGGGTAACTATGTAGATTCTGAGGCTATGAAGCAGTAAAGAGATAAGGCTCTGTGAATACCCTACTGCAATGTGCCACCTTGAGAAAACATAAATAGCAAACAAGTTCAGGTAGTCACAAAATTCAGGAGTTGGGAATTGGACTGAGAAGCCAGAACATTCAATTTTCTAATCTAATAACATTTCTCAGATAAAGAAGTAGAAGCAGCAAAGAAACACAGGAAAACTATTCAGTATCACTTATTACTGGAGAGATGCAGATGAAAGCAACACTGAGATTCCATCTCACTCCAGAAAGAATGGCTGCTTTCAAGAAATCAACCAAGAACAAATGCTGGTGAGACTATGGAAAGAGCCTTTCTCCACTGTTGGTGGGAATGCAAACTGGCGCATCTACTGTGGTACTCAATGTGGAAATTCCTCAAAAAGCTAGGATTAGAGGTCTCGTTTGACCTTGCTCCTTCTCTTCTGAGTATACTCATGAAGAATTAAAAACATCATATCACAGAGACATATGTGCACCCATGTTTAGACCAACACAATTTTTAATAGCTAAATCTTAGAAATAGCCTAAAAGCCCAACAACTGGTAAGTAGATAAGGCATGCTTACAAAAAGGAGTACTATGCAGCCATAAAGAAAGACAAATGAGATATTTATAGCTAAATAGATGCACCTTGAGACCATACTCATAGGTGAAATAAATAGGACACAAGTGTTAATATCATATTGTTTCTCTAGTGTGAGAAACTGGAGGTATAAATGAGTTCAAAAGTGTATAATAAAGGGCCAGAAATTTAGCTCATTGGTTCAAGTGCCTGCCTGGCAAGTGCAAGGTCTCTGGTGTGATACGGGTAACCACAGTGCTGGGCATGGTGACTCACGCCCACCAGCAATCAGTACCACATACCACAGTGCTGGGCATGACGGCTCACATTGTGATCCCAGCACTCAGGAGGCAGAGGCAGGAGAAATGCTGAGTTAGAGGCTTGCCTGGGGTACATAGTAAGCTCAGTGCCACCCTGACCTACAAGGTGAGACCCTGTCTCAAAAATAAAAAAAGTATGATAGGTATTGTGAAATAAGAAGGGAAAGGGGGTTTGGAGGAAAGCAAAGAAAGAAAAATTGATGGTAAAAAGAAAAATAAAATAGAAACAAAGTTCATGTATATAGGGAGATGGGGGCTGGAAGGTGGGCAGGAGAATGGGAAAAAAGTAAGAACCAATATATATCTTTTAGAGGTATAAATGCTCACTAATAAATGAGATCATAATGTATACCTAAAATGTACCCATAAACTCAGTAAAGAAAGAAATGAACGTGTTTTCTTTTATAGGCTAATTCTAGGAACAAGTATACAACATAAAACCACTCCCTCTGCTTCATTAGTAGGGGAATTAAAACGCAATGAATGGGGAGGAGATTTAGTTTAGTGGTTCTGGCACCTGCCTAGCAAGTGCAGGGTCCCTGGTTCCATCCCTGGTAACCACACACAATAATACTGGGCGTGGAGACTCACATCCACCAGCAATAAGTAGCACATACCACAGTGCTGGGGGTTGTGGCTCATGCCTGCAATTCCACTCGGGAGGCAGAGGCAGGAGGATTGCTGAGTTCAAGGCTTGCCTGGTCTACACAGTGAGCTTAGGAACAGCCTGAACTACAAAGCGAGACCCTGTCTCAAAATAAATAAATAAGTAAATAAATAAATAAATAAATAAATAAATAAATAAATAAATAAATAAAGTAAAATAAAATTGAAGTTGAAAAGGGTCTTGCTATTTCTCAGACAAGTCTTCAGAATTATGTTTTAGATGAATAGCAGAGACTGGCATATGATCTTAAATGCAAAATTCTGACTATGGCGCCCTCTGGAAGCATTTTAAATATTATCTTACTTTTTCTTGGGACTGCCAATAATTGCCCAGAATTTGGTAAAGGCATCCTCATTCGTCTATGGGCACAAAGAGATAAACTCCACTTCCACAGTCTCTGAGCCCCTGAACCCAAGTGATCGTCTGATACTGGAGACCGAACCCTAACTGACTGTCATGGTTCTCTGACTCCCGGGGAGACCGTGTCACTAACCCAGTTCTCAGCCAGCCCTCCTGGCACATCTCAGAATTTAAAATCATTAGATTCTAAGTTTCATCTGCTCAATTTGTACTGTTTTCTTTTTTTTCTTTCAGAAAATATCTCAATCTACCAGGTAAGTACAAAAAACCCAAACCCCACTTATGTGCCACAAACACGACATCATTGTACTATTTATCTAACACATGGAAATATAGTGCCTTTGACTCTCACCGTTTCTGCCACTCAGGCCCTGACGTGGATTTGCTTATGCACACAATTACCGGATTTATATTCTTTTTCCACACTTTGGTCATTTTCACAGCTTTATTGATTGTGACAGGAACATCGGGCAATCAGGTTTGAAACTTGTCAACCTGGGACATGTTATTTCCGATCTGCAATGCTTTTCCCAGCTATCCCGGTGTTCCAGGTGTCAGGCTGATGATGCATCTATCGACTGAGCCTGAGTTGCCCCTGGGCTTTTTATAGTGCTTTGTTTAAGTCAGACTCTCATCTGGCTACTGTTTGTCTAGTGCTCAGTGTGTGTATGTGTGTTTGTGTGTGTGCATGCATGTGTGTGTATGTGTGCGCATGTTGCATGCGCCCCCGTGCATTTGTGTGGCAGGTGAAAGTTCTTAGAAAGCCTCTTCAGGTTAAAACCAAAGAGAAAAATCATTCTTGGATTCAGTGGTTATTGCAAATATATAAAATTTTAAAGAATATCAAGTTATGATTGCATGCTTACTTGCAAACTGGTGTTTCTTCTTCTCAGAACAGTGGACAAGGTAACTGAATCTATTTGCTACATTTTTACCGCAAATGCAGATAAAATGAGGCACATTTCTTGGCGAGTTAAGACAGCCGAATGTTGGTCAGCCTGATGCTGTCAATACATACTAAAATGTTTCTGACTTTTGAGTTGTATAAATAAGGAGAAAAATAATTTAGAAATTAACATATAATGCCTGATTTCAACTTGATTCCTTAATAAGGAAAGAATGTATTTCTAACTATGCTTAGAAAGTGCTAGTATATATCCTCAATAGAACTAACTGCAAATAAAGTATCCTCTAAATTACAACAGCAACCAGTATTTAGTGAATGCCTATTTTCTTCTTTGCTAATTCAAATGAGTGTATGCAGTGGCATATGTAATTACTTTAATGAACTGGTATCAACCCTGTTTGACTCTTATGTGTCATTAAAAATCCTTTTGTAAGTTTTTTCTGAGCCTACATTTGATTTTTCAATTTTTTTAAATGCACTTGCTGGGTTTGGAAAATAAAAGCACCTCCTGATCAGATCTTACTCCTTCTAGTTAAAGGCAAGTTGAGTTTCTAAGGAACAGAGTCTCTCAATTCCGAATTTGTTTTCCTTTTCTCCAGAGGAAACTACACTTGGGGTCTAAACTACCTACCTTTGTTAATGGGAAACCTTATAAGAAAATTTAGCTGAGTGCTTTGAAAATCTCCCCTGCTCGGTTTCGCAGTGGGCTGCTGTCTCTTAGAACAGTGTCTGACCTTTCTGGAATTATGAGTCTCCAAAGACTCCAGCTAATTTCTTTGGACTAGTGAAGTAATTTTATAGTCCCTTGACTAGGATGGGTAGGTAAATTTTTAAAAATCATCTTTTACAGCGTTTCACTGGGCAGAAAGTATTGATTCCAGATCTGTTACAAACTAAGCAGGGAGACAAATATATTGAGGATATTCTATTTTATTTGATGTACTACTTTTCATGTTTCTCAGCTTGGGCTGGTCCTTATAAAGACTGATGGCTGGAGAAGGTCTGTGGAAATGAACGTTACAAGCCAAGATCTTAAGAGGTTGGAACAGGTTTTTGGAAAATGTTTAACTATTCCCATATCCAGGGGATTTAAAACACTACCACTGGGATCTCAAAGTTCGAGGTGAATTCTTTCAACATTGCACCAGATTGTTAAATGGCAAGCTTTTCACTCATAACAGAAGAAGTTGGGGTCGTTTTCCAATCACCAAGATTATCATCATCACTGTTACTCTTCAGAAGACAAAATATTTCATAGTTCTCTTTGGCTCTGTCTGTCGTTTTAGGGATATTAGGAGCCATCTTCAGTAACGATGCTGAGTGACTTCAGCCTCAAACTCTTCTGTTGGTGGTTTATTTTGGGAAGGGTTATTAAAGATTGAAACTAGGATCTTCGCATGGAGACACTTCACTAGCTCTTTAATGTTTAAATTTTAATTTTGAGGCAGGGGCTTGCTAAATTCTAAGTTGTCCAGACTGGGTTTTGTGCACGTGGTCCTCCTACTTCAGCCCCCCAGTGTGCTGAGTTTATAGCATGTGTCACCAAGGTCAGCTTCACTGGTTCTTCGTGGTCAGGAATAAACCTTTCAAGGGTCTCAGTAAGGCCTATGTCTTTCCTGTACCCTCCCACCGGAACTGTCACCTGGGAAGAAGCTGAATGGGGCATCCCGTATGGAATTTCAATCCCAGACATCAAATCCAGAGTTACACAGAGACACGTAAGCTGATACATTTCCCTTTTTGGTATTAAATGCTCCATTCTTGTTCTGCTTTTACCTTGTTCATGATACAGAAAGTTGAGGGGAAAATATTGCACAGGGTGATGTGTGATGCTCAAGGCATGTTTGTTCTTATGAATAAACTCCTTAATTAAAATACTGTCTGCAGGTGCAGAGGGAGCATACTTTTGGTGCCAGGAGTTTGATTACATAGCTTGAATGTATTTAGTGAAACCATCAGCAATAACTCCCTTTCACAGATAAGGAAACCATGACTCAGAGAGGCTAATACCATGGAGTTACTGGGCATTTTGGGGGGAGGCCAGAATCAAAGTTATACACAACATTTAAAAAATACATATAAAGAGATAGATCTTTTATTAAAAAGAAAAAGACAGGGAGAGGAAAGGAAGGGAGGGGATAGGAATCAAAAAGAATGAAGATGTGTTACAAACATGTGTTAATGCTCTATGAGGAATGCAATTTTCTTTTTTTGGGACAGGGTTTCACGTTGTAGTTCAGGTTGGCCCTGATTTCACTATGTCACCCAGGCAAGCCTCGAACTCAGCAATCCTCCTGCCTCTGCTCCGAGTGCTGGGATGACAGGCTTGAGCCACCAAACCCGGCCTTGGTAGTCTGTGTTGCTGATTGCCCGTGGTCATTGAACTACCATGCCTGGTATTGTTGTATGCGGTTACGAGGGATCAAAGCAGGGTCCTGGTGCTTGGTAGGCAGGGGCTGGATCCACTGAGCTAAATCTCCAGCCCAAGAATGCAGTTGTTATGAACTGAAGACATACTCTAGTAAAAATAAATTTAAGAAAAATGAGTCTACAACCATACCTCCCCGAAAGCTCCTGGTCTCATCTGATCTTAGAAGCTAAGCAGGGTCGGGCCCGGTTAGTATTTAGATGGGAGAAAAATTAAGTATATGTTCTTAATTATTCTATCCAAACTGAAGACCTGAAGAGCCTACATAGATGAACACAAATGTACGCCTGTATACTTTTTCCGTGTATTTTCCTGAGTATTACTGAGTGCTTAGGAGGAAGGTTGGAGCTTCCTCTCTGGCATGAGTTTCCTCTCCGTGACCTTTTGAAGGGGTCTGGCCCAAGCTCTTTGAAAGCACAGCTGAGATCGGCTGCTCTGGTCTTTCCCTCAACCCTGACCACTCTCACCCCAGTGTGCTGCCCTGGTCACAGTGTAGTCATTGTACAGTGCATGTTTATCTGCGTGGTTGTTCTGAATTTCAGCCAGGAGGATAACCCTGAGTTTTGGCAAAAATAGATGTCCATTATATAACATCTTCATTGAAAGTGTAAGGAAATATATATATATTTTAGAGGAATTTTAGAAAAGGTAGACAAATTTTTGGGCTTTTTAGAAATTCTACCGAAAGGGAAATGTTCCTCACTGCAGAAAAGGAAATCCAGTTTGAGTTGAGTTTCTGTGAATTGGTTTTTCTGGTTGGAATACAACCTGTAGACGTCAAATCAGATTTAAAATTTTAAACCTGTGCTTAGACCAACGCATTGCGTTACGAATTTAGAAAATTACATGACATTTTAAAATATTGCTGTTTCAGATAAAAAACCCAGGCAAATTTCCCAGCATTCTTCAACTCTTCCTCTCCCTTCCCCTACTACTAAAAGCAATAACAAAATATAAAAAGGAAAACCTCAGTTATCAGTTTCAGAGCCAACAGAAAAACATTCAAACAAAAAAAATAAAAACCTCTCAGCATCATGAAATGCTGAAAGAGCAACTTTATATTTCTGGATGAATGTTAAAAGCTTGTGTTTTACTTTTAAATAAAGTCGAGCCGGGGCTCAGGTCATTAATCTACTGAGTTTCCTGAAGATATCTCCTAATTCTGGGAGAGTAAAAAAGTATTTCCTGTACCTAAAACATTTTTAATAGATCTTCAAGCAAACAAAGAAGAGGTCCTTTTATTCCCCTGTTCAGTTTGCCAGAATTGCTGGGAAAGTTGTTTCTCATTGTTTCAGTATTAAGTCAACATTTGAAAAATGGAAACTTTAAAAACGCTTAAATCAAAGGATTAATATCCCGGTCATGGGTAATAGAAACTTCACCAGCTTGGGTGCACTGGGCTTATGAAACTGAAACAAGTGACTCTATTCATTATTAATAAGAATATATAGTTTGTGTTTAAACTAAATATCAAAGTCATAGCTGAATTTTAGGCACCAAGTGCCCCCATGATATAAGACCTCCTTGCTGCCTTTTTATAAATACTTTTTTTTTTTTTTTTTTTGGGCATAACCCTTCACACAATTTACAACTTTGTAATCAGTGGGGTCCTATAGATCAAGGTGTAAGCGGGGTAAAAAACGTTTTGTTAAACAAAAATTGTGAAACACTCCATTGTGGCATATAAATTACTCTTTCTTTCCTACTTTTCTGCTTTCAGATTTACAACATTTACTGGACATTGTTTTTTTCATACAGAAGAAAATCCAATTACTTACATTTATTAAAATGAGAGCTATGGTTTAAAAACATCGTTATTGAGAAGTTAAGCCCCCTGAGTTTAGTGTCACCCTTTTCCTCGAGTGAAGTGTGGCTTTTGGTTTTACTGAAGTGCATTAAAAGGTAGTTTTCCCACAGAGTATTTGTATATAAATTAGCAGACTAATGAGTATTATTTTGTAAAGTAGAGAGCTAAATAGTTAACTTCCTTCTATGTCAAACAAGAACTGACACTACACACAACAGAGTGTTCACTTTGAAATTCTCATTTTAAAATACAACACCAAATAGGTGATAAAGGAACAATTTAAAGTGCAGAAAAAACGGAAGGTCCAGTTTTTCTACTGTCAAAGTTATTTGGATTCATTGAGACTCTGGTAGATGATTTGTCCTGCACTGTATATTATCAGATCCAAATGATTGGAGATGTGATTAATTTTAGGCTTTGAGTATATAAATCATAAAAAAATGGAAAGAGAATGTTCTTGTTAACCTAACCTTCTGGAGCTTGTCCCATTGTGTGAAGTTAATATTGATGTTAACTTGAATGCATGCCACTGGCTGGATAGTTAGATAAGAAATCGAGAAAGGGGAATTTGGCAAAGATACTTTCATCATCATGAATCAATATTTAAGAGATTATTACCAAGGGATTTAAATCAGCAGGAATTTGAGAACTCTAATGGACTGAAAAGAACTAAAGGATTCTCAATGACTTCAGGATACCTCAAATTCATTTTTAATTATTAATACTATTTATGTTAAAATAGCATTGATCAAGCTGGTCTTTTCTGCTAGGCTAAATAGTCTTCTTACATAATCTTATTTAATTCTAGTAAATAATTCACATATTATTATCCCATTTTACATATGAGAGAAATAAGTCTGAAATTTGGATGTTGTTAATTATTTTTCCTAAAACTTGCTACTGAACAACTTTGTTATTATTTCTAGAAATTCACCTAAGTTTTTATCTTTTATTGAAATGCTATGCACTAATTCTTAACCTCAGCTTTCTTTTTAGATGATTAAGTTCTCTCTCCGTAGATTAGGCTTTCCAAAATGTATATGAATTCAGATGTTCCCAAGGCAGCTCAAAGGCAGGTTGGACTAGAAATCTTTGGCCAGTTCTACAGGAGGCAGGACGGACTTCAAATGGACTGAGGATTCACTCCTCTTTAATTCCAGTCACCTCATTGGCCACTTTTCATCATTTTAAATTTCAGAAGCTGGTTAGAAAGCCTTCCTTAGTCTCGTGGAGGAGAAAACAGATTTAGAAAATTAGGCTTGCAGCTTCCTTGATGAGAGGCAGCCTACACCTTGTGCCGAACCCGAGCCACTTGGGTGCGGAGTTCTTCCAAGCACAGGCGAAGACGCACACAACTCTGATCAATGATCTCTTTGCCTGATTTTGTTCTCAGTTATCTGCAACCTCCTCTTGATCCGTGCAATATTTCAAGCACGGAAATTCTGGATCCTCAGTGGGGAAGAACCTTATTATGTGGGAAGGATAATAATGATGGATAACAACATTAGCACTGCAGAATTAATTTCACAATTCAAATATGCTTCATTATCTTTTAGATGAAAAATTAGCAGTGGTCTAAATACCAGGCTAAACAGAGTGCTGGGAAGATAGAAGCATTTTTAAATTAAGGGCTAGAGCTTTGACTGGACATTACATGGGTTTCAGAAAACTGCCACAAAATATGTACCCATATGAATCCTTTCTCATGACTAAGTAGCCTGAAATAGTTCGAATCTACTTACTTTTGAGATACTGAAGGAAAATGAGCAGAAATGCAAATGGACCCCATAGTCATTACGCTTTCCTCTTTCTGTTTATAGCCTGCTTCTCCCTAAAGACAATGTAATTAACTTTATTAGGACAAATGATTGTAGAAACCATCACTTATGGTTGTGTTATTCTTGTTTAATGTTTCTGTGATGTCGGATGATGTGAAGTTTTTGCACCGAAATACTTAACCAGGACCAGCCACAACTGAATTACCATGTGTGAGATCAGTGTAAGTCCCACGAGAAAAGATATGTGAAACATTCAATAGGGGAAAGATGACTTAGCTGAGATAAAATACATTCCCTTCTTGCTTCTGCTATTAGTAATTGTATTTAACTTGTCTTATATTAATTATACATCAGTACTCCTAAGGCACGGAAAATTAGATATTTCCCTCCACTCTAATAAATGGCCCTGGAGTATTTTTCTTTAGCTTTTTCTCTGGCATTTGCTACATTTTTGTTGTTGTTGTTTTTACTGAGAAAAAGTTACTTTAAGTGGGGTGGGGTGGTGGTCAGAATAGGACGAATTGATTCATATGAAGCCTATCGCAGCCATTTAAGATATTTCAGACGTATGGAATTACTATTTTGAGAGGTAGCCTGGGACCAACTTCACAAGAAAATCGCTATCTTCTTTGTCAGGAACTCTGACAAGCTGAATAAATACATAGCGGGGGAATCTTGGAAGTGGGTAGACAGACTGGTGACTCATGACGGGGTCAGAGCCTTTGCTGTTTGCTTAGAAACAGATCTCATTCTGGCTGCCATGGGGAGGAAGCGATGATGGGGGACAGCGAGTTCCCGAGCAGCGTAGAGCGGGCAGCTGGAAGGTCAGGGGTTAAACATGAGCTCGCTGAGCTATGCTGGGCGCGGTAACAACAGGAGGGCATCAGCAGAATGATCCATCACGGCAATTAGGCGGACAGGCCTGTGGTAGCCCAGATAGGCCCAGCTCTGTTTGCATCTGTTTATCAGTTTTAGATAAGGGTCCTTGTGAACCTTTCGGTTACCTTGAGAAAGTAGACACCTGGACGGTAAGTGTAAGACGACTATGTCCAGAAATATTGATTTTGAAAATTGACTATAGCTCCCAGATGGGATAAAACGTAATATTTATTTTTGGCCATGAAGAAAATAGACAAAGATGAAGAGAGAGGTAGAGATCGAAGGAGGAGGAAAAAGAAGTTCTTCTTTTTCTTTTTTTAAAATCCTACTTCTCAGTCTATTTTTCCAAAAGCAGAAGTTGCAGAATTGCATTTCTTTTGATCAGATACAGAACTGGGTCCAGTAGCCCTAGGAAGTGGAGAAAGTAATTTACATGGTTGTGGTTTTTGTTTTGTTTTCTTTTTTTGTTTCTGCCATTTTCCTGTAAGTGCCACACCGATATTTAGAACATTTGTCTTTCTTGGTTTCGACTGACTTGACAATATTTCCTTTTTCTCTTCTGATTATGAGCAGAGGAAAATAAGGAAACCTCTTTGTCTGCCACTGTATGGTCATAATCATGTAAGAGACACAAAAGGAACTTCCATAAGGAATATCTGATTAATTTTTATCTAATGAAATATTCAGAATCAGAAGGTCTGGAGAGACTATTAGGAGGTTAATCAGTGTTGGGATGTATCTCTCTGCATTTGTTCAGGAGTTTCTCTGTGTCTAGAAGATTCCTCTGTTTCTTCCTACCTTGGCCTGGCACTGGCTAAACCTGAATGTCTACTCAGGTATGTACTTGGCATCTCCTTTGCAGCAGGAACACACGTGGGTGTATTCTTGTATCCTGAGTTTACCTTTGCTATCTGATTATTCAGTCAGGCATCACAAGTTTATCTTCCAACCTAGCTTCAGCAACTGTACTTACATTCCATCTTTTCTAGGAAACCAAAACGTATTAGACATGAAAGTATTCTTTCTTCTAACGTTCCCGCATGTCCTTCCCTAAGCCAAAGTAAGAACTCAAGGGTTCATGGCCTATCGTTTACCCATTTGACAACCATTATCTATGTCCTATTAAAGTATTTATTTAGCTTTCCTGGACTTGGCCTTCTCTTCCCTCTACAAGGTCTTAGTTGCTTTTCCCTCCTTGCTGAGACACAGTACTCAACAACCAAAATAAGAGGGGAAGGGGTTTATTTGGCTCACAGTGTGAAGTTTCAGCCCATAATCAGCTGGCCCTGAGGGATGGCGAAGAAGCATCACAGAGAAGAATCAACATGGCACATGTAAGACCCCAAAGGTAACGAGTGAGGCAGTTCGTGGGCCCCGCAGCACAGCAGTGGTGGCGAGGGAGAGCGTCACCTGATCTTCTTCCTTCTTATGCAATCCAGACCACCAGGGTGAGGGCAGGGCCAAGCCTCTTCCTCACGTGGAGGACTTCAGTAATTGCGTTCCTGAGATCCCAGCATCACACATTCCACTTCAGCTACTTCTGACCAAATGAGGCTCTGAGGGGACCTCCAGCCCTAAACCATAGCATTATCCCCTGGCCCCCAAATTAGTTTCTATGCAGAGAGAGAGAGAGAGAGAGAGAGAGAGAGAGAGAGAGAGAGACAGAGACAGAGACAGAGACAGAGACAGAGACAGAGAGAGAGACAGAGACAGAGAGAGACAGAGAGAGAGGTGAGTTTGCACAACTCTTAGAAAGGTTTCAGTCAACAGCTAGCTGCAAGGCAATGGTGGCAAACAAGCATGCCCAGGCAGCAAAGGAAACAGGTGGGAGAGTTTGCCACACCCACACTGTAGCGATGGTGACAGGAGAGAGTCCTCCGAGTCTCTCTTCCTCTTTTACTCCATCCGGACTTCCGGGATGAGGTGGCGCTAAATCAGGCACCCACATGGAGTGCTTTCACGTGCCCCGAATCCCAGCACCTCACATTCCAGGTTCAGCTGCCTGTGACTGAATGAGGCTTTGAGGGGCATCCAGACCCAGCTGAAACGTACAAATCGGGAAGAAAAGTGAAATGTTTTCAAAAGTCTCACAGGGGTGCCTTGCACAGGATCTAGAACACAGGAGGCTCTGTTGAAACAGTCCTGTAAGGCCACCCACCTCTCAGAGCCAGCAGCTCCACTGACCCCCTCGCGGGTGGACCAAGTCTCCTGTTTTCTAATTCTGCAATGGAAACATCATGATGACAACAATTATGATAATTTTCTTGGATTAATTGCTCCACCTTTTGAAAAAGTTAGCTTTTTTTTTTTGGTGGCAATTTTAGACTCAATGCAAAATAGAAGGTGCAAATCCCCATCCTCCTTTTGCCTCTACCTCTACATGTGCGTGACTTTGCCCCAGGGTCAGCATGACCTGCTGGAGTGATATATTTGTCACAACCTACGAACCTTCACTGATACCTCATTATAACTCACGATCCATAGTTTACATTGTGGTCACTCCACAGTAAGTTTTAGTGTGGTTAATATACTTCAAGAGTATCTAATCATTCAGCCAGTTATTAATTTCTGCTTCTGTTTAGCATATTTACTTGTCTCTAAACTGTAAAGTTTGCTCATAAAATGCAATGTGGGATGGTAAAGGTATTATAGTCTATTGTTCACCATGATTCATCTAAAATCTATAAGGTTTAAATTATGTTTGTAGAGGAAATATTATTCTACTACCCATGAGGAGCACACTTCTAACAAGTGTATGTCTTATAGTTGCATATTTATAAAGATTATAACACCTAGGTTTCTGCCAAAATATAAAGAGAATGTGAAGTTCATTATTTGTACTCATCCCTATGGTAAAAATAGAAAAAGACAATTTAAATCACAATTCTGAGAATTTGTTATTGCAAAACATTTTAAATAGGGACCTATGGAAGTTTCTCTGGACAGACGCTAGTCTTCATTCTTGTTATTACTGGACTCTGCGAACACTTCAAAGGCCAACTACAATGCAATCTGCTTTAGTACAGAATTAGGAAAAATGCAGATCTGTTTTGGACTTCAGATCATCATAGTTATCTTTCCAGAACAAGTCTTCTATGAAGCCTTGTGCTATGCTATGGACATGGAGGAAATGAGCCCTGGTTGGGACAGGGCAGATACACGGGAAGACAGTGGTCTTTGGGTCTGGATCCAAGCTGGCCAGCCCAAACAGAGGATCTGGTTCTGGTCTTTTTTAGAATAAGCTGGCTTGGAGTTAGGGGTAGAAATGGGACAGAGGACATGGGATGAGCAGTACGAGACCTATATCTTAGTCCAGTTACTCTCACTTCCTGTGCTTTGGCCACTCTGACTTCTGTCATGTTCCTCAAAATGACGAGTCTCCAACAGTGAAAGAACCTTGGATACATTCTTTTCCACCTGCTACACAAGACTTCATCAAAACTTGATTAGATGATTCTTTCCAATTCTCACTCAGACAATATGTACGTAAGGAATTCTAATCTCTAAACTCAACCTGGTACTCTTCTGTATTTCCAGCGTGCATCACAAAATATTAATGTGATTGTTGAATGAATTATTGATTCATCCAGCAGAGTATAAGTCCTCATCACAGAGGTCTTGAACCTTCTTGGATTTGTGTCACTAACATCTGGCACATATAAGATGCTCAATAAATTCTTGTTGAATGAGTTAAACACTATATGTTCTGGTAGCATTCAATACATTATAAATCACCAAATATTTATATTGATTTCAAGTATAAACAACTTTCTGTGATGTAGCAGCTCTTGGAAATATGAAGAATTTTGTTATGGTATAAAAGGAAATGAAAATGAATTTGACTTTATTATGAAAAAGTGACTATAATTGTGATTCCCAAATGTTTTCTTCTTCCAGTAAATTAATAATGATATAACTGGGCCGGATGGTTAGCTCAGTGGTTCTGGCACCTGCCTCGCAAGCGCAAGGTCCTGAGTTCGATCCCCTGTAACCACATACAATGCTGGGTGTCGAGGCTCACGCTCACCAGCCATCAATACCAAATACCACAGTGCTGGGTGTGGTGGCTCACACCTGTCATCCCAGCACTCGGGAGGCAGAGGCAGGAGGATTGCTGAGTTCGAGGCTTGCCTGGGCACCATAGTGAGCTCAGGGCCAGCCTGAACTACAAAGCGAGACCCTGTCTCAAAAAAGAAAAAAAAATGGTATAACCATTTTAAGCACTTGTACTTCTTCTTCTCATTGTAAAAGTTTAGTTAAGTCACTTTTCAGATTACTAAATCATCATAGAAGTCTCTCCCCTTTGCCTTCTGTTTTCTCAAAAAACAGACTAAAGTACAGTTAGGTGCTGAAAGCTGATTAGATTTACAAGAAGAATGAGGATAAACAGTTAACAAAAATTCTAAATACTTTGAATTTTACTTACAAACTGGTCAATGACAGTTAACTCTTGGCAATCCATGTGGTATGTCTTCAGGCAAGAAACACACCCTTCTAGAAAAACATTCTGTTTCTGACATCACAGTGATGTCATAGAGGATGGATTTTTTTTTTTTTGAGACAGGGTCTCACTTTGTAGTTCAGGCTGGCCCTGAGCTCACTATGGTGCCCAGGCAAGCTGCCGCGAACTCAGCAATCCTCCTGTCTCTGCCCCCCGAGTGCTGGGATTACAGGCGTGAGCCACCACACCCGGCATTGTGATATGTGGTATTGATTGTTGGTGGGCATGAGTCTCCACGCCCAGCATTATATGTGGTTCCCGGGAATCAAACTCAGGACCTTGCGCTCGAGAGGCAGGCGCCGGAACCACTGAGCTAACCCTCCGGCCCGAGAATGGATTTTAAAGTAGTCATTAGTTACTTTCAGATTTTTTGATCTTGTTAGTGAACTATTTCACTAAAATGATATAGAAAAATTTTATTCTGAAGTTCAGATTCTAAAGCTTCAAGGTTAAAAAAAGATGTAACAAAAATTTAGATTTCGTTCAATTCATTCTGGGAAGATTTGATAAGGTGCCAAAATTCCTACCAAAAATTCCAACCTCTGAGATGATTTAACCAGCAGAAACTCGTAAGAATATTTTGAGGTCTTTACTTCATAACCTCTATGGAGCACACAGTTTCGGAGATGAGTCAGTGTTGCTAAGTGTTGCCATGTTTGAGATGAGCAATAGCAGAAAACGTGGGCTCCAGGCAACATGAACTCAGGAGCTTAGGTGGCCTCGCATCATTATCCATAGATACAGTGAGATAAGAGAGCAGAGAATGATGGATGAAGTGTGGGGAGATAAAAATACCAACAATAGCATGGAGAAGCCAGCTGGTGACCAGGTAGCTTCATTGGGAAGAACCTAGCACGTCATGGGCCAATCCAATAAGGCCAAGAGATTAAACATGGGAGAGGTCAACATAACTAAAAACTTCAAGACAAAGGGTTAAGAACCATTGGAAAGCAAGCATGATCTTTTATATTATTGATTCATGTGAATTACAAGTTTTCTAAATGTTAGAAGTGTACATTAATATATAAATGTACATTTATATTTGAGGTTAATTCACATGAATTTGGTAAACAGTATATCTTTCTGATTACTTATTTATTCATATTTAAAAGATGATTAGGTTTGATTGGCAAAGCAAAACCATATGTATGGGGTGCAAGGTTATATTGTGATATATGTACACAATATAGTGATTAAATCAAACCAATTAACATCTAGCATCTCATTAGTTTTGATAGACATCGGATAGTTAACTTTCTAGTTATTTTGAATATATGATATCTTTTATAGAGTATTTTCCTGCTGTATGTGGATTGCTAAATTTACTCTACAAGAGTTTCTAACCTTTGGCCAGTGATTGACTATTCCTACTCCCTCCCAATGCTTTGATAATCGCAATTCTGTTGACTACTTCACATTTTCACATTTTTTCTATTTCACATGTAAGTGAGAACAAGGAACATATCTTTTGATTTTGCCTTACAAGATGGGTTACCTAAATCTCTTTAAGATAGATATGGCCCATTTGAATGTATGTCCACTTTTTCTTTTTAGAGTTAGGTCTCGTTTTAGTTTTATCATCCAACTCTCTCAATATTATTTATTTATTATATAGCATTGGGTAATGCATTTGTTATTAAGGTCAGCTCCCTGTAAAATATTTTTAAGTGACTTGTACTTTTAAGTGGCTAATTTAATTTAAAAAGCTCTTCCATTACAGTATGGTTTCCCAAGTTTCAAAGGGGACATACTTGTCATAAGACACTGACAGCTAAACTTGTATAGATCAAAGTATCTAGATTATAAAAGGATTATAGTCTTGATAGGATTTCAGGGTTAGAAATTTACATAAATTCATATCTAGCTGATCCCATGAGTTTCAAGGAAATCTCTAAGGATTGAAACTTGAAATGCATTTGCTTTTTTTCTAGGCCAGTTGAGAAAGGAAAACATTTTTAATTATTTCATACCCATATAGTGGTGTACAGTATAATTAACTTTGATACATATTCCACACTCAATTAGAGGGTATTTTAGCACTGAGATAATTGGACCTAGAAGCACCTGGAAAGTGTAATCAGACTTATAATCATATATTATTGTTCTATAATCCTGTGCACAGCATTAAACAAATGGTAAGGACATGAGAAGAAATGTTGGTCTTTATTAAAACTTTATTAAGACCTTAATCTAGACCAGGATAGTACTGTTTATTTAAAATTCCATCTTTTCCATAGTTCTTTTGATACTTTTATTAATGATTTCTTCCAAGATCAGATGCGACCTATGGAGAG
Source organism: Thryonomys swinderianus (assembly GCA_004025085.1). Taxonomy (NCBI): domain Eukaryota; kingdom Metazoa; phylum Chordata; class Mammalia; order Rodentia; family Thryonomyidae; genus Thryonomys; species Thryonomys swinderianus. The sequence goes on along the minus strand of PVIC010008924.1, from coordinate 2,987 downwards.
GATGGTATGGCTGTAGACTATTAATGATTTCTTTACTTTTGCTTTTAAGGAGGATGATACCTACCCAATTTCACTTGATAGTTAATATCAAGTAAAATTATGTGCTCATTTTCTTGTTTGTATTACAAGGGACCCTGCACAAAACTGGAGTTGGGCATAACATGCACATACTTTGACTTCCAAACACCATCAACTGCAGGTTTCAAGAACTCAACTGGAAGTTTTATTTTGTTTTGTTTTGTTTTGTTTTGTTTTGTTTTGTTTTGTGACACCAGGCATGGAACTCCTGATAGTGCTCTTGCAAGGCAGGCAGCAGCGCCACTGAGCTGAATCCCTGGTCCTCAACTAGAAGTTTTTTTTTTTTCTTTTATTGGTACATTATATATATGCACATCACAATTACACTCCACATTGAGGATTTGTACCAGTATATGACACAACTTAATTCTCATTTTTCCCTTTCCGCTACCCACTCTACCTCCCCCACCCCAATATACATAAGCTTTGTTTCCTTTTTTTTTCTTAACCATCCACTTTTTTTCTTTCCTCATTATTTACCCCTCAACTAGACCTGCAGACAGAGGGGCTTGTCAGAAAGGTGGATTCTTAGGCTCCAGTCAAGGCCTATTGTTTATGCATTTTTAATACAATATCTAAATGACACCTATACATATTAAAGTTTGAAAATCCTGCATGGAGTGAGATTAAAAAATTTCTAGGGCAATATCCATAGATAATTTGTCTTCCTAGTCTGGTAGCAGCAGAATGAATGATAATCTGTAAGGAAAGTAAGGAGAAATGAAGGAAAGAGAGTAGGCTATGTAACTGGTAGCTACGGATCAAATGCTTTGAAAATCATGGAAAAGCCTGGAGCCTTCAAACACTCTTGGAGACAGTCAGTCTGTGATTCACCATTCTTATCTTGATCCTCAATCTGGACCCTGTGTTTTCAACTGATTAAAAGTTGCCTTAGATCTTAATGAAGGCCTGAGTAGTACCTTGTGAATCCTGCCCTTCTACAGTAAGCTTTCGAGTAACAGAACTTCTTCACTTCACACGTCATAAGGACAAAGCCATAAAACCATTTTTCTCTCTAATCATTCCAAGAAATGGCAGCAGCGTTCTTGACTCATCTTGTTGAGATGAGTCACTTCTCATCTCCTTTGGTCTTTTGGGCTTTGTTTTCATCTCCTTTGGTCGTCTGTGCTCCTGATTTGAGTCACACATCAGAAGAAAAGTCCTAACAACAAAGGCCTCAGTGGGAAAATCTGAACTCCTTAGAGCCGTGGTTTTTTTATAAGAGGTAGACATGTTCCTTTCTTGGAAATCTTGGATTTGTTCCTCTAGGCAAGTAAGATTTCTTTTTTCTTCTGCAATATTTCTTGGCAATTGTACAGTCACTATAATTACATTAGAATATTTGCTACTTAGGCAAATTTAATACTATATTGTGGTCCAATCTGAACATATGCACAGAGACAACCAGTTAAAAAATATACTAATGCTAGTAGTAAAGTTAGTAGAGATGGAGGGACGAATTGTTGGAAACTTAATGTCTTAGCTCACTCATTGGTATTTTTAAGTTTTCAAATCAGAAATCTACTGAGTGGTAGACAATTCACACACACAGACACACATAAGAGTGAGAGAGGCACTATCACTGAGAAAAAAATACAAGAGAAAAATGCAGATGTAGATTGAAATGCTGGTGGATAATATGTGTCCAAGAGGCTTTTGAACGTCAGCAGAAAGAATCAGTGCCAGCAGCTGGGTTGGCATGTGAAGGATTAATACATGGAGAAGAATGGAGCCTCAGGGTGGTTAAGGTGAACAGCATCACCCTTCTTTGGAAACAAGATGGGAATTCACTCTAGTCATTTCTCATGGAAAGAGTCACTGAGTAAAACGTGTGAGGAAAGCATTTTCTGAGAAGCTAAACCCAAGGCGTTGCTTTAAGCGTATTCCACTCCTGGACACTGCACGGCTACTGACTGTTGGAAGATAGTAGAAACAAAGCCAAAGAAAATTTGCAGAATAGTTTAAGAGATGCTTCTAGCCTTAAGATCCTAGTGACCGGAATGTAAGGCACAAAAAATATGCTGAGAATTTTTATCAATCTCAAAAAGTAAAAAAATCTTTGGAAAAAGAAAAGGGAATCTGACATGGTTGGTTTGTGAGTGTGTGTCTATATGCGTGTGCATATTTCACATAGAGTCTAAATATTTTTATTGGTTGGAATTTCTGTCAGTGTGTTTAGACGCTGGTAGATACTTTCTGAGTGTATTTATCATTTTCTCTTAAGTAGCCACAGAAAATTCCCATGAATGTCTTAAGTGGAAACCAAAGTTGTAAACAAATTCACCATTATTTCCCCCCATCTCTAACTTTAATGGAAGCCATAATAATGGTGGCTGTCAAGCCTTAATGTTTTATTTTCAGTAACATATTCCATTTTTCAACAGAAGAAGAAGAAATAGAAGCATCAAAAACAAGATAAAATAAAGAAGATGACTTCAGGCCTCATGGATATTTCCACCAGGAGAAATCAAAACTTTTAAATATCGATCTTCAGTATCAAACTTCTAACTATTGATCTCAGTTGCCCCAGTAGGAGCTTCCAAGCCTGCTAGCCTGGCCAAATCTTGGGCCAGAATTTTATATTCCATGAGCTCTTTCATGTAGAAAAGTGCTAAAAGCTTATTGAACATCTCCATTTCCTAGAGGAAACAGCAGAATTTCCTCGGTAAGTTTCCTCTGCAAATATTGAAAAGCTTTTCAGTTGAATTTGAAAAGCCTTTGGTGGACTTTTGCCTTTGCCTCTGTCTTCTGTTTTCTAATTTTGACTTCCCAGATTTGTAAATAGCCAGAGTGGATTTTAAATACAAACTATTGGAAATATAAACTCATTTGAACAAAACATCAACACCTCCCTTATGATGGACCATCGTTCAGGCTCTGATGTCCCCATACAGCCCTGTAAAGACCTG